>ML368949.1:8791-90821 GCA_005239525.1 Nicotiana knightiana
TTTCATCATATCCTCGAGCCTTTTCCAGTCATCATCACTGAGTTCTTTATTTCTATTAACTTCAAAGGAAAAAGAAGAATCATCAAAGTAAGGGGTTGGGGGAAGATAAGAAATATAAGCACAACCCTGAAAGTGACCATCTTGACCACCACACATATCACACACATTCCACACATAAGATTGAGTTGGTGCACATAACTCGCTCTCGGGAATATTTTGAAAATTTTGCTCTGGGTGGTTTTCTCCATAATATGCATAATGAGGTTCAACAGTAGAATTACCAACATAACTCTCATAATTCCATGATGCCATGTTTTAACAAATAAAACTAAAATAAAGAAAATAAAAATCAAATACTAAAAAAAANCAGAGTCGATCCCACAGGGAATTGACGTATCAAGCAAGCTGTTAAAATACTACTCAGCTGTCACCTGATGATATTTAAATGACTAATACTAAAGATTAAAACTAAAGATTAACTATGTTAAGGTATAAACAATTGTAATAAAAGTCTAAGGTTATGGTTTCCCCCGCTGGTGAACTTACTTCTCGGATACTTCGTATAGCTTGATTAATCGTCTCTATCAATCATGAACACTCTATCTACCATAAATCTCTCTCAAGTAATTATGATAATTTACTAGACGCACTCTCTCAAGTTACGCTAGCTAGATTGCATTACAGTTCACTTAGATTGCACCCGAAGTATCGTTATCTCTAATCCAACCTCTAAACCCTCGGTTATGACTTTCGTCTATACTCTGGGAGTGGTGTTGTTCAAACAATTACCTAAATATGCACTCTCTCTCAAGTAGATACATAATAAATAGGCACAGCTAATTGAGGGCCCTTCAATCAACTACAACAAGAACGTAGTTGAACAAATAGAGTTTAATCAACAAATCAAAGCTATATTAATCTCACAATAATTTTATTCCCCAACGGGTTCTACCAACAATTAGCTAAACAAATTCATAAGAATAAAATCTAAAACAACTTGCATAATTAAATTACAAAGTAATGAAGAAAATATGTACAAGTTGATGTTTTGCCTTGAATTCACTCTAATCTCAAATCTGCCTTCTAATCCATGAATCTCGTCTTTTAATTGTGTTTTAGGAGTCTATTTATAGGTTTAGGGTGAACCCTAACCGTGTAGGAGACTTCTATTTCACTTGGGAAACACTTAAACTCGTCAAACTCGGACTTGGGCGACACTGGAGACCCCTGGCGTTTGGGCTCTAACGCCCCCCTAACGCCAGGGGGGGCCTGGCGTTATGGCCCTAACGCCCCCCTAACGCCAGGGGGCCCCAGGCTTTATGGGGTAAACGCCCCCCTAACGCCAGGGGGGGCCAGGCTTCATGGGGAAAACGCCCGGCTATCGCCCGGGCGTCTCCTTTTGCGTATTTTTGACGTATTTGCATCCCTTTAGCTCCGTTTCCATTTCCAATTCACCTACACATAAAATAAACTCCATTAAGNAAACTAAGGATTTAGGAAGAATTTGGAGGGTTTTGCAAATTTGGGATTTAGAACTCAATTTGGGATCGGATTTCGAGACTAATTATATAATCAGGATCGGGGTAAATGGGTTAACGGATTTTGGTCCGAACCTCGGGTTTTGACCAAGCGGGCCCGGGGTCGATTATTGACTTTTTGGGGGAAAGTTTGGAAAATCTAAATTTATGCATTGTAATTGATTCCTTTAGAAATAATTGATATTATTGAGTCAATTGTGTATAGATACGAGTGGTATGGAGGCGGATTCTAGAGGAAAAGTTGTGATTGAGCATTGAGTGGCCTTTGGAACGAGGTAAGTGTTGTTTCTAACCTATACTTGAGGGAATTAGGAACCCTCGGATTATGTGTTATGTGAATTTCATGTGAGCGGCATATATGCAAGGTGACGAGTGCTTATGCGACGCCGAATTACCTGTTTTCCTATTTTTCTGCTTACTTTAATTATCTTTTTCCCTGTCTAACTTGTTATCTGCTCTATATATGTCTCCATGCCTAATTGCTACCTAGTAATCACTTTCTTCTTCCATTTATGATATTAGATCTTTTTCATAGTTTCATGATTTCATGTTATTTGCTCAAGTTGGATTATTTGCATCTTCTAGTTGTAAACTTCTGGATTGGTCTCGTTATGTAGATCTTACTTATGTAGATTCTCATGTTATGCAAGATTCCCTAATTGGTTCAGTTGGTATTTATGGATTGTAAAGGGCTTCCCATGATTTGAATTTTGAATTTTACTATGCACTTGAGTACTTGGTATTGATATGGTGGGATCGGGTTGGACGCCGCAACAGGTGTGATAAGGGTGGAATAATGTGGTGGAATAAGGGTGAACCTATACTGTACGATGGAATTAGGTTGCTCACTGCAACAGGCGTAATAAGGGTGGATTGTTTTGGTGGAATAAGGGTGAATTATTATTCTGATATTGGGATACGGCGGGATCAGGCTGCGTGCCGCAACAACCTATGTGTTATATTTCTCTGAGATATGTTAGTTTTATTGTACTTTCTTTCTCACTTAAGGATTGGTAAATTCTAAACATTGCTAGCTTATCTCCTGGAGTTGTGGTTATTATTTGCAATTTACTACTTTAATTCATTCTGTATTTCCTTTTCTGTCTTTATTATATATATTGCATACAAGTTGTAGTGCGAGTGACGTGCCTTAGCCTCGTCACTACTTCGTCAAGGTTAGGCTCGGTTGTTACAGAGTACATGGGGTCGGTTTTACTCATACTACACTCTGCACTTCTTGTGCAAATTTTGGCATTGGTCCCAGCTGATCGAGAGACATAGCATCTTGGACTGGTTCATTGGAGACTCAAGGTAGATCTGTTGGCGTTCGTAGACCTTGAAGTCCCCATCTATCTTTTCCCTATTTTTACTATTTTTTTCGTTCAAACAGTTGTATTTCTTTGAGACTTTACTCGTAGTAAATCCTAGAAGTTCGTGAATTGTGACTCCAGATCCGGGTTGTAGTAAATATTAAAGCATTTATATTATTCTGCACTCACTTTATTTGTTTTAGCTTATTTGTTGTTATTTACTGAATTGAATAAGGATTGGCTTAATAATTCTCTAATGTTGGCTTGCCTATCAAGTGATTCTCGAAGGTGGGAATTCTGGGTCGTGACAAGTTGGTATCAGAGCACTGGGTTTCCTAGGTCTTACAATTCAAGAATAGGCTTAGTAGTGTATAGAGGATTAGTACGGAGACGTCTGTGATTATCTTCCAGAGGCTATGAATTTTAGGAACCATTTCACTTCTATTATTCTTCGTAGGCAATTTTATTCTACCATTGCTAATTGAACAGTTTTACACTTCAGCTGAGCAGCAGCCACAACCCCCAGTGGCAGCTCCTACGAGGGGCAGGGGCCGAGGCCGAGGCCGTGTTAGAGGCTGAGGCAGGGGCAGGGGCAGGGCTCAGCCTAGAGCCCGAGCAGCAGCCCAACAGTGGATCCCCAGGTAGAGTTTGACGAGTAGGTTCCAACCCATACTGTTCCTGCTAGGCCAGCTCAGGTTCCTAAGGGGTTCATTGCCACCCCTGTGCTTCAGGACGCTTTGGTCTGTTTGGTGGGCCTTATGGAGAGTGTGGCCCAAGCTGGTGCATTTCCCATGGCACCAACCGTCTATCAAGCTGAAAGAGGAGCACAGACTCCTGCCACTCACACTCTAGAGCAGATGGCTCTGCGGTATCAAACTCCACCATCTCATCTAGTTGGGATTTTTCAGCTAGTTATTGCGACAAAGGGTGGTGATGGATCCACTATGTCATTCCAGTGGGTTCACCGGTGCCTCATCAGGAGGCAGGGGTACTTTTGGTAGAGTCCATCCTCCCAAGCCGTTTCATTCAGCGCTTCAGGCATCCCACAATGCTTCAGGGAGTCGTTGTCTTTATGTGCCTCATTCTGGACAACCAGCCTATAGTGCACCACCAGCCCCTATCAATGCACCTCCTATTCAGAGTTATTACCATGGTCGTCCGGCCCATTCGGGTCAGTCTCAGTCTCCGCAGCCATAGTACCAGGATTGATATTTCGAGTGTAGTGGTTATGGGCATATCAGGAGGACCTGTCCGAGTTATTAGGCGTCACACCACAACATCAGGGTTCTCATGTCATGGTCTCGACACCAGTTGTTGCACCACTTGTCAGGAAGCCTGAGGAAAGGGTCAGGCAACCAGAGGTAGAGGCCAGATGGATAGATGTGGAGGTCAGGCTGTTAGAGGTGGAAGCCAGCCAACTAGAGGTCGTCCTATGGACGTAGCTCAGAGTGGTGGGGCCCATCCCCAATGTTATGCTTTTCCATCCAGGCTTGGGGATAAGTCATCTAACGCTGTTATCACATGTACTGTTTCAATTTGCAGTAGAGATACTTCAGTTCTGTTTGATCCGGGTTCTAATTACTCTTATGTGTCATCCTATTTTGCTTCATATTTGGTTGTGCCTTGTGATTCTTTTAGCTCCTGTGTATATGTCCACACCTGTGGGAGTTGCTATTGTTGTTGACCACATTTATCGTTCATGTGTAGTCACCAGTGGGAGTCTTGAGACTAGTGTAGATTTTCTGCTTCTCGATGTGGTTGATTTTGATGTTATCTTGGGTATGGATTGGCTGTCACCTTATCATGCTATATTGGATTGTCACGCTAGTACGGTGAACTTAGCCTTGTTGGGCTTGCCTCGATTAGAGTGGAGGGGGACTCTTGGACATTCTACCAGCAGGGTTATCTCTTATGTGAAGGCTCGACATATGGTCGAGAAGGGGTGTCTAGATTATTTGGCTTATGTTCGCGATTCTAGTGCGGAGGTTCCTTTCATGGATTCAAATTGTCTGTGAGTTTCCAGAGGGGTTTCCTACCAACCTGCTGGGGATGCCACCTGACAGGGATATTAACTTCTATATTGATTTCGCTTCGGGCACTCAGCCCATCTCTGTCCCGCCCTACCGTATGGCCCCGCTAGAGTTGAAAGAATTGAAGGAGCAGTTGCATGAGTTGCTTGATAATGGCTTCATTAGACCTAGTGTCTCATCCTGGGTTGCACATGTATTATTCGTGAAGAAGAAGTATGGATCGATGAGGACGTGCATAGAATATCGGCAGTTGAACAAAGTCACCATCAAGAACAAGTATCCATTGCCGATGATTGATGACTTATTTGATCAGCTTAAGGTGCCAAGATGATTTCGAAGATTGACTTGAGATATGACTACCATCAATTGAGAAATAGGGCATCCGATGTCCCTAAGACAACTTTTTGGACTCAGTACGAGCATTATGAGTTTCTTGTGATGTACTATGGGTTGACAAATGCCCCAGCAACATTCATGGATTTGATGAACCGAGTGTTCAAGCCTTATTGTCACGACCCATTTTACCCTCCGAAAGGTATCGTGATGACACCTAGTCTCTATGACTAAGTAAGCCTAACATTTGCAGAAAAATGACAGAATCAATAAAATAAAGACAGAAAAGAACTCATGTAGATATAACGTATCTGCTCAGCATATACACTTTCACTTCCCAAAACCCGGAATGTCACCATAGTCACAAGCTCTGTACTAAATGTAGCTATATACAATGAAACAATGGAAAAATACACAAGTCTTCTGTGCCTATACTAGATTAGAAGGGGACTCATGGGATTCTGTGGACGCGGCAGAATTACCTCGTGGTCTCTTGGCTGCTTCTAGGACGACTCCTAGCCACGATACTGGGTGGTGGTACCTGGATCTGCACATGGGGAAAAACATGCGCAGGAAAGGGAGTGAGTACTCCACATTCGGTACTGCGTAAGTGCCAAGCCTAACCCCAGTCAAGTAGTGACGAGGTCAGGTTCATGCCCTACTGAGTTTGTAAAAACAAGTCAATATATAATTTAAAACAGTGAAATATAGATAAGCAATAATAAACAGGATTAATAAAGACAGAAAAATTTAATAACAAAAAGAGAGCCCTCGGCTCAGCATATCATATATCTCAACAGTAAATGTGCAATGCAGTACACGTGGAAAGCTCCCGGATCTTAGTCCGTAGTCCCAATTTAAATATGCTACGTAGTACAGGGGGAAAGTTCTTAGATCTCTGTCCGTAGTCCCAATTTCAATATGCATTTCAGTACAGGGGGAAAGCTCCCGGATCTCGGTCCGTAGTCCCAATTTAAATATGAAATGTAGTACAGGGGGAAAGCTCCCGGATCTCGGTCCGTAGTCCAATTTAAATATGCAAAGTAGAAGTATGTCAATTATGGCTTAATTAAACAATCCCGGAAAAACAATAGACAAGAATAGAGTAAAGCTACCTAAGCATGATGTGACTAGTAGCAAATAAGAGGAAACCAAGTCAGAACAGGTAGGCATGCTTACTCTTAAGCTATCTACTCTATTAAGATGGAAACAATAATATATGAATGAAAATGAGAGATTTCGTAGGAGTTAAAATAGGATTTTTGCAACAATGACCCGTGTACGCACTCGTCACCTCGTGTACACGGCGTCCACATAACAAAATCAGTATAAAAATGCCTAAGGAAAGTCCCCAACACAGAATTAGGCAAGCCACTTACCTTGACTGCGCTAATCAACTCAATACCACGCTCTTGCCACGAGTATCTGACTCCGGGTGGCCCAAATCTATTCAAATTGATCGCATGGTGTAAATATCACTTCAAGGGAACAAAATAGCTAATACGCGAAATTCGGAAATTCACCCAAAAAGTTCCCCGGGCCCACGTCTCAGAATCGGGTAAACTTTATATTTCGCGAACACCCATTCGCTCATGAACCCACTCGAACAAGAATCAACAAAATCCGACGTCTGAATCTCCCTAAATCTTCAGATTTCTACTTGAGAAAATTTCATTCACATTTTCATGGTTTTTCATCCAATTTCATTGGTTAGATTGAGGAAAACGATAGAGATTATCAATATATAAAGGGATTAAGGTTAGAAAACGTTTTAGAAAACGTTACCTATGATTCTCCTCTTCAAATCCCACTGAAAATCGCCAAGTTCCGAGCTCACAATCGATTTTGGAATTATGAAATTCAAACCCTCAGATTTTTAGTATAAACTGCCCAAATATTTTGCACCTGCGACGCTGGGATCGCACCTACGGTGCCGCACCTGCGGCAACCCAATCGCAGGTGCGGAAGTTCATTAAGTGGCCTGGGGTCGCACCTGCAGAACCCCTTTCGCACCTGCATGCCCGCACCTGCGGAAACACCATCGGAGGTGCGGAAATTCATTTAATGGCTTGGGGTCACACGTGCGGCACCCCCTTCGCACTTGCGTGTCCGCACCTACAGAAATACCATCGCAGGTGCGAGACACCAGAACCAGAATGGTTTAGCTGTTCTCAAATTCACAAACTCACCCGTTGGGCATCCGAAACAACCCCGAGGCCCCTCGGGACCACAACCAAACCTACCAACTGACCCTAATACCTTGTTCAAACTTGGTCGAGCCTTAAAAACACATCTCATAACATCAAAATCATCAATTATGCATAGATTCAAGCCTAAGAACTTAGGAAATTTCTAGAATTCACATCCGATGTCGAAACACGTCTAAACTCATCCGAATGACCTAAAATTTTACACACAGTGCATAAATGACATTACGGACCTTCTGCCGCTTTCAGAATTCCATTCCGAGTCCGATATCAAAATTTTACCTATCGGCCGAAATCGCCGAAATTCTAACTTTTGCCAATTCAAGCCTAAATCCACAACCGACCTCAGAAACACATTCTGAACATGCTCCTAACGCTGAAATCACCCAACGGAGCTAACGGAGTCGATGAAATTCCATTTCGGATCCATCTTCACACAACTCTAGCTACAACCAGATTTCTAAAGCTAAATTCCACATTTATGGACTATGTGTCAAAAATAACCCTGGATTTCCTCACTCAAGCAGTCGAGAGGAGCATGAGAAACCTCTTAGGATTGGACTTTAGACTTTGAGAGATAGCCAGTTATATGATAACTTTTCAAAGTACGAGTTTTGGTTGGATTCAGTCACTTTCTTGGGGCACGTTATCAATGGAGGGGCATTCAGGTTGATCCTAAAAAGATTGAGGCAGTTCAGAACTGGCCTAGACCTACTTCAGCCACGGAGATAAGGAGTTTCTTGGGTTTTGCGGGCTATTACCGTTGATTTGTGGAGGGGTTTTCATCTATAACAGCCCTGTTGATCCGGTTGACCCAGAAGGGTGTCGATTTTATATGGTCAGACGAGTGTGAGGTGAGCTTTCATAAGCTAAATACTGCTTTGAGTACAACACCATTGTTGGTGTTACCCACTAGTTCAGGATCTTATACGATATATAGTGATGTGTCCCGCGTCGGGCTCGGTGCGGTATTGATGCAGGGGGGTAGGGTTATTGCATATGCATCACGACAGTTGAAGGTTCATGAGAAGAATTACTCTGTCCAAGACTTAGAGTTGGAAGCCATTGTTAATGCACTGAATATTTGGAGGCACTATATTTACAGCGTGCCATGTGAGGTCTTCAGGGATCATTGGAGCCTTCACTATTTGTTCAAGCAAAAAGATTTCAATTTGAGGTAGAGTAGGTGGTTGGAGCTATTGAAAGACTATGATAGCACCATCTTGTATCATCCCGGGAAGGCTAATGTTGTGGTCGACGCCTTAAGTAGAAAGTCATCGAGTATGGGCAGCCTTGCATTCATTCCAGTAGGTGAGAGGCCACTTGCATCAGATGTTTAGACTTTGGCCAACCTGTTTGTGAGGTTGGATATTTCAGAGCCTAACCGTGTTCTCGCTTGTACAGTCACTCGCTCTTCTTTGTTTTAGTGCATCAGAGATCGGTATTATGACAACCCTCATTTGTTTGTCCTTAGGGACACAATGCGACAATATAGTGCCAAGCAGGTTACTGTGGGAGATGATGGATTTTGAGGATGCATGGTCATTTTTGTGTGCCTAATATGGATGGACTTCGTGAGTTGATTCTTTACGAGGCCCACAATTTTCGCTAATCTATTCATCTGGGCGGCGCCAAGATGTATTAGGACTTGCGGCATCATTATTGGTGGAGGAGGATGAAGAAGGATATAATTACTTATGTAGCTTGGTATTTAAATTATCAACAAGTAAAGTATGAACATCAGAGACCTTGCGGTTTGCTTCAGAAGATAGATATTCCTAAGTGAAAATTGGAGCGTATCACTATGGATTTCGTTGTTGGATTCCCACACACTCAGAGTAAGTTCTGTAACGACCCGACCGGTCGTTCCGAGAATTTTAGCCCTGTTTTCCCTATTTATGCTTTATCATATATTTCTTAGCCTATTTATGTTGTGTTGGATCGGTTGGTTCGGGTTCGGAGTGATTGTGAAGAGAAATGAGACACTTAGTCTCTTAAGTTGGCTTTATAGTTGGAAAAGTCAACCAGGAGTTGACTTATAGGTAAACGAACTCGGAATGTGATTTTATGGCTCGGATAGGTGATTTGGGATTTATGGCTCGGATAGGTGATTTGGGATTTAGGAGTGTGTTCGGAATGTTATTTTGAGGTCCGAAGTAGAATTAGGCTTGAATTGGCAAAATTGAGTTTTTGGTAATTTCTGGTCGGCGGTGGAAAATTAGTTGTTGGGGTTGGAATGGAATTCTGACAGTTGGAATAAGTTCGTAGTGTCATTTGTGACTTGTGTGCAAAATTTGAGGTCAATCGGACTTGATTTGATAGGTTTCGGCATCGAATACAGAAGTTGGAAGTTCTTAGTTTCATTAAGCTTGAATTGGGGTGTGATTCACTGTTTTAGCATTGTTTGATGTAATTTGAGGCATCCAATAAGTTTGTGTCATATTATGGGACTTGTTAGTATACTTGGTTGGGGTCCCATGAGGCTCGGATAAGTTTTGGAAGAGTTTTTCTTGGAAGATTTTCGCGTTTTGAGCAAAAGCATGTAATGATCCAAAGGTCCATTTTTAGTTGTAGAGATCGAAATTTGATTTCGAGACTTCAGAAATTTTGATAATAAATTATAGGAGTATCTGTAAAGTTTGGTCTAATTTCATCAAGTCGCGATTGAGTTTTTGATGCGAAACATAAGTTAATTGTTAAGCGAGCGAAATGGGTATCACACTAAGCAAATGAGGTTCGAATTGAGTTTCGATTGAAGGAATATGTTCGTGTTATTATTTGTGACTCATAGGAACAAGAATCATCGCATTTCGAGTTCGTATGGTGGAGTTAGAGCATTTTTATTTAAAATAAACATTGCTGGTGCAACGGGATCTGGTGCGCACCTTTAGCGACTAGATTTGGCACTTTTAGAGACGGGAAGTAACCTTTAGCGACCAGAATTGGATTTTTTTTAATGTTGTTCTGTTTTTTTAGCCAATTTTAGCGTTTTTTTGGTGAAAGAACACGACTTGGGGCGATTTTTGAGCGAGAAGTCATGGGAAATCTTGAGGTAAGTCACTTCTGATCATTTCTACTCCATAATATTGAATTATCATCGAATAATCCCACTAGATTACATGTTTTTGAGATGTAAATTGGGGATTTGGGCCTAGGGATTTGAAAATAAGATTTGAAGATTTGGAGGCCGAATTGTTATCGGAATTTAGTAATTTTGGTATGGTTGGACTCGTGGTTGAATGGGTTGTCGGATTTGGTAAGTTTCGTCGGATTCCGGGACGTGGGCCCCACGGGAGATTTTGAGTTTAATTTCGCATTTTGTTGGAAAAATTAGTATTTTCATATGGAATTAATTCCTATAATTAGTATTGATTGAATTGAATTAACTGTGGCTAGATTCCGATCGGTTGGAGGCCGATTCGAGGGGCAAGGCATTTCGGAGTAGGATTTTGCTCAGATTGAGGTTAGTAATGACTGTAAATATTGTCCTGAGGGTATGAAATCCTGGACTTCGTATTTTCTCACTATTTTGGAGTGGTGCACATGCTGGATGACGAGTGTGTGGAGTGCACTAGTTGGGGATTTGGACCGGTCCTTCCCGTGGCAACTATTAAGTTGCGTATTTACTTTTAAATCATATGTTAAATCGTGTTTTCAGACTATTGTTATATTTGGGCTGTAAGCCATGTTTGTGGCTTTGTTGCTGACCTGTTTAGACCCCTTGGGGGCTTTTACTGCTATTTTTCACTGTGTTAACTTATGATGTACACTCAGTCGTTATGTTTAACTGATTTTGAAACTCAGCCTTATTTACACTATTTTGAGATATAAAATGATGTTTTTGGCTCGAGTACCCCGTTTTTACTGACAGCCCGAGTGGCTTTTTGAGAGTTTCTGACTGAGTGAGGTCGAGGGCCTGATTGTGAGGATATGATATGCCACGAGGTGGCTTGATATTAGCGCTTGGGCTGAAGGAGCCCCTCTAGAGTCTGTGCACACCCCCAGTGAGCACAGGAACCTACTGAGTGCGAGTGCCAACTGGCGAGTTCCGAGTGACGAGTGATTGGGAGGCATGAGTGACGGTGAGGTTGCCCGGGGTGCTGATTACGAGTGATTGTGAGGTATGATGAGGGACTTATTCCGAGTGATGTTACGCCCGAGGGGCGAGTTATGATGCATGTTTTTTCCCGAGAGGCCAGTTATGGTTTTATCACTTTTTACCCTAAACTTCTTGAATTTCTATTGAAATTGTTGGAAAAATATATTCCCAAATGATTTTTACTGAACTCGGCTTTTGAGCGTAATGATTTAACGTTTATACTGTTGGGAAAGAAAGACCGTATTTACTGTGAATTGATGACGTATTTTTATGTGTTTCTTACTGCTCAGACCCTATTTACTTTTATTACTTACTGAGTTGGCGTACTCACATTACTCGCTGCACCTTGTGTGCAGTTTGGGTCATTATGGACAGGCTGACCAAGTCAGCTCATTTGATTCATGTGGTAGTTACCTAATCTTCGGAGCGGTTAGCTGAGATCTACATCCACGAGATCGCTCATCTTCATAGTGTGCCTATGTCTATCATTTCTGATCGAGGTACGTAGTTCACCTCGCACTTCTGGAGGGAAGTACAATGTGAGTTGGGCACACGAGTTGAGTTGAGCAAAATGTTTCATCCTCAGACAGACGGACAATCCAAGTGCACTATTCAGATATTGGAGGATATGCTCCACGCATTAGGTATAGACTTCGGAGGACCGTGGGAATAGTTCTTTTCCCTTGAATAGTTCACCTACAACAACAACAACCAGTCGAGAGTTCATATGTCTCCCTATGAGGCATTATATGGTAGGCGGTATCGGTCGCCAGTTGGGTTGTTCAAGCCGGGGGAGGGACGATTGTTGGGTACACATTTGGTACAGGATGCCTAGGATAAGGTTAGGATTATTCAGGATTGACTTCACACAACTTAGTCCAGGCAAAAGAGTTATGCAAACTGTAGAGTTTGTGATGTTGCATTCATGGTCGGGGAGAGAGTGTTGCTCCGGGTATCAACCATTAAGGGGGTGATGAGGTTCGGCAAAAAAGGTCAAGTTGAGCCCTAAATACATCATACCCCTTGATATTCTAGGGAGAGTGGGCGAGGTGGCTTACACGCTTGCATTGCCATCTAGTTTAGCAGCTGTTCATCCAGTATTCCATGTGTCCATGCTCCGAAAGTATCACGATGATCCGTCCTATGTGTTAGATTTCAGCTCGGTCCAGTTGGACAAGTATTTGACTTACGAGGAGGAGCTAGTGGCTATTCTAGCACGGCAGGTTTGTTAGTTGAGGTCGAAGAGTTATCCTTCCGGCCGAGTGCAGTGCAGAGGTCAGCCCGTCGAGGTAGCTACTTGGGAGTCCGAGTCTGACATGCAAAGTAGATATCCATACCTTTTCACCAGCCCAGGTACTTTTCTATGTTCGTTCGAGGATGAACAATTTTTTTAGAGGTGGAGAATGTGATGACCCGATATCCTCGATTTACGTGTACAGTCCAGGTGTTCTTCCGAAAGGCTTATATGTTAAAAACTGATAAAATAGGAATTTTGCATTAAAAACTCATTTATGTTGACTTCAGTCAACATTTTGAGCACACAGTCCTGGATCCGTGTTTTAACGATCCCGGTGGGACCTGGCGTATGCCATGAATCGAATTCGGAGGTCCCTAACTCGAGTTATATATTTTTATTGAAAATTGAAAGTTTGAAAGTTTTATGGATTTTAAGAATCGACTGATGTTTGGATTTATTGATACCGGGTCCGTATTTTGGTTCCGGATCCCGGTACAAGTGCACTGTGATATTTATGACTTGTCAGTCGAATTTGGTGAGAAACGGAGTTGATTTTACGCGATTCAGACGTTTGGTTGTGAAAATAGAAGTTTTAAAGTTTTCATGAAAATTTCCTTTGATTTGGTGTCCGGTTCGTAGTTCTAGGCATTATATTTGTGTTTTGATCATGCGAGCGAGTTTGAGATTTTTGGACTTGGGTGCATAATTGGGTTGAAGCCCCGAGGGCTCGGGTGAGTTTCGAATAGGCTACGGGTGTTTTGAAACTTAGAAAAGTCTGGTTTTTGGTTTCAGATGTTATCTGGTGTTTTTTTCTTCGCGTTCGCGAAGGTACTCTCGTGAACGCGAAGGATAAAATGAGGTAGGGTGATTTTCTTCTACGCGAACATGGTAGCTGGGTCACGAACGCGAAGCAATGGGGGGGGGGGGTTACCCTTTGCGAGCTTCTCGCGAACGCGAAGCTTGAGGGACCTGGGGGAGGAGGCACTCATTCTTCTACACGAATGTGAGCATTGGCTCATGAACGTGAAGGCCAGGAGGGAGAAGCCTTCATGAACGCGAAGGAGAACTCGCGAACGCGAAAGCCATTTGGGTTGTTGCACATCGCGAATACGGCAGGCCCTTCGCGAACGTGAAAAAGGCCTGACGCCCAGACCTTAAAACATTTTAATAACGGGATTTTACCCATTTTTCATAAACTCTCCATTAGAGATCGGCCTAGGTGCGATTTTGAAGGGAAAACTCAACACAAATTCATAGTTTTGTAATCTTTAACTCGTCTTCTTCCATTTCTAACATCACCCAATAATTTCTAGCCCTATTCTTTGATCTTTCATGGTATAAAACTAGGGATTTAGGAAGAATTGGGAGGGTTTTGCAAATTGAGGGACCTCAATTTGGGGTCAGATTCAGAAACTAATTTTATAATCAGGCTCGGGGTGAATGGGTAAATGAATTTTTGTCCAAACCTCGGGTTTTGACCAAGCGGGCGAGGTCGATTTTTGTCTTTTTTGGGGAAATTTTGGGAAATCTAAAGTTATGCATTGTAATTGATTCCTTTAGCAATAATTGATATTATTAAGTCAATTGTGGTTAGATACGAGTGGTTTGGAGGTGAAAATCTGTGATTGAGCATTGAGTGGCCTTTGGAACGAGGTAAGTGTTGTGTCTAACCTTGACTTGAGGGAATTAGGAACCCTCAGACTATGTGTTATGTGAATTTCATGTGAGCAGCGTCTATGCGAGGTTACGAGTGCTTATGCGCCGCCTAATTACCTGTTTTCCCTATTTTCTTCTTTCTTTAATTATATCTTTCCCTGTCTAACTTGTTATCTGCTCTATATATGTCTCTATGCCTAATTACTACTTGTTAATCAATGTCTTCTCCCGTTTATGATATTATATCTTTTTCATAGTTTCATGATTTCCTGTTATTTGCTCAAGTTGGATTATTTGCATCTTCTAATTGTAAACTTCCAGATGGTCTCGCTGTGTAGAACTTAATTATGTAGATTCTCATGTTGTGCAAGGTTCCCTATTTGGTCCAGTTGGTATTTATGGATTGTAAAGGGCTTTCCGTTATTTGAATTTTAAATTTTACTATGCACTTGAGTACTTGGTATTCATATGGTTGGATCGGGTTGCGTGCCGCAACAGGTGAGATAAGGGTGGAATAATGGTTAACCTATATTGTATGGTAGGATCGGGCTGCACGCTGCAACATGTGTAATTAGGGTGGATTGTTTCATTGAAATAAGGGTAAATTATTATTTTGATATTGTGATACGGTGGGATCGGGTTGCACGCCGCAACTACCTATATGTTATATTTCTCTGAACTCTGTTAGTTTTACGTTACTTTATTTCGCACTTAAGGATTGGTAAATTCTAAACATTGTTGGCTTATCTCCCAGAGTTGTGGTTATTATTTGCAATTTACAATTTTATTTCATTCTGTATTTCCTTTTCTGCCTTTATTATATATATTGTGTGCAGGTTGTAGTGTGAGTGACCCGCCTTAGCCTGTCACTACTTTGTCGAGGTTAGGCTCGGAACTTACAAAGTACACGGGGTCGGTTGTACTCATACTACACTCTGCACTTCTTGTGCAGATTTTGGCATTGGTCCCAATTGATCGAGAGGCGTAGCAGCTGGGACTGGTTCATTGGAGACTCAAGGTAGATCTGTTGGTGTTCGCAGACCTCGAAGTCCCATCTATCTTTTCCCTGTTTTTACTGGTTCTTTCATTCAAATAGTTGTATTTATTCCAAACTTTACTTGTAGTAAATCCTAGAAGTTCGTGAATTGTGACTCCAGATACGGGTTGTAGTAAATATTAAAGCATTTATATTATTCCACACTCACTTTATTTCGTTTTATCTTATTTGATGTTATTTACTTAATTGAATAAGGATTGGCTTAATAATTCTCTCACGTTGGCTTGCCTAGCAAGTGAAATGTTAGGCGTCATCACGGTCCCGAAAGTGGAAATTTCCTGGTTGTGACAGAATCAATATCATCCATATTATGTAAATCTTCTTTTCCTCTTGCATGTGCTCTTCATAATATGCATCTTCACAGTTCCACTTATGAATAAAAGTATGAAGTATACAACATGCTAGCACAATCCATCCTTGTTTTTTTATAGTATAAGGAGGAGTTATCAATATAGGAAATCTTTTTTTCGAAACATCAAATGTCCTCTCCACCACATTTCAAAGTTTTGAATGCCTTAAGTTAAATAACTCGCGAGCATTTTGTGGAGCTTGTGTGGGGCTCCATTCCTTCAAATGAAATCGTACTGCATGGTAAGGTGCTAAAAATCCTTTTGTATATGCAATACCTGCATCAACTATATAATATTTTCCTACACAGTTACAAGTACAAGCCAAATATTTAAAAAGATAATAAGAAAAGAATAGGTGTATGAATTATTAGTAAATTACCAGTTGAAATTTTCAACTTATTTGATGATCTCTCCCAAATGGCATTTTCTTAATACTGTAGAATCTGAAGTCGAACCTTCCCAGCCAGCAAGTACGTATTGAAATTTCATATCAAAATTTAGCACATCAAGGACATTTGGAGAAAAAAACTCCTTTACAATTTCTATATTTTGGTTGATCTTCCATAGAAACAAATGCAGGAATATGAGTTCCATCGATAACTTCAATACAATTCGTCAAAGAATTACAATAGTTTTATGATATTGCACAAATAATTAACAATATTTGTTAATAAATGTATAATGTAATACTAAATAATCTTGAACCAAGGATAGAAAAGTGGATTAGATGATATCTGTTGCGGGATATCTTTTCCTGCTTGCTTGTTATAGTATTTTCCTAGTACATTGGGTTGGTTGTATTCATACTACACTCTGCACTTCATGTGTAGATCAAGGTACTTCCGGGTATGGCGGCTTCTAGCTTTTGGAGATTTATCTGTTGTAGACTATCGAGGTAGCTTCCTTGGCGTCCACAGACCTTGACTCTCCTTCTTTTCAATTATTTGTACAGTTCTATCTTTCTAGATAGTGTTTTTAGCAGTCAGAGTATGTTGTCATTTTGTTGCTCATGTACTTAGTGACTTCCTGATTTTGGGGGATTTGTATTGAGCCAGATATTTTCTCATCCGTTAATTATGAGATTTTACTCTTAAGGTGATTTTATTATGTTTTCAAATTTAAAAATACGTGGTTTACTTTGATTTGCAGCCTGCCTATTATTGCGGTAGGTGCCATCATGACAATTTGCTATCATAGCCTAGGTTACATAGGTCTCGTGAGTCATGAGCAGGTCTAGTAGTGTCTTGCGGATTGGTACGGAGACATTTGTACTTATCTTCGAGAGGTTGCTTAACTGTTAGGAAAACTTAACTTTCTTGTATTCTTGTCGTGCGAATTTGTTGATTCCAGAAACTAAACTTCTGTTATTCTGTTCTCTCACAGATGGTGAGGACACGTGCTACCGTACTGGAAAGACAACCACCAGTACAACCAGTTAAGGCCACGAGAGGCTGGGCCGTGGTAGAGGTCGAGTCGCAGCTTGTATAGAGCAGCGTTTGTGGACCTACCAGTTCCTCCAGCTCAAAAGCAGATTACAGATGTTGTTGAGCCGGTTGGACCAACTTAGGCATCAACTCTGCCCATCATAATTCCAAGCCTTCAAGAGGCTTTGGCCAAGATACCGACTGTTTGCACTAGCCTTGCTCAGGCGGTTTTAGTTCTGGCCATGCTAGCCACTTCTCAGGCTAGGGAAGGTGCTCAGACTCCCAGCGCCTGTACTCTAGAGCAGGTGTTGCAGGTACTTCAGACACCTGGGGTACTACCAACTCAGCCTGTTGTAGTTGCTCAGTCCCAGGTGGGTCCCATTATGAGTGACAAGCAGCAGAAGAGACTAGAGAGGTTTGGGAGGCTCAAGCCTCCATCATTCAGTGGGGCTGAGTCAGATGATGCCCAAATCTTCTTTGATTGGTACCAGCGGATTCTTTGCACGTCAGGTATTCTGGAGACTAGCGGGGTCTCATTTACTACTTTTCAGCTGACAAGGGTAGCCTTCACATGGTGGGAGGCCTATGAGGGGAGTAGGCTAGCCGATGCAGCACCATTTTCATGGCAAGAATTCTCTATTCTCTTCTTGCAGAAATTTGCACCACCGACCTGTGGGGAGGAGTTGGTTAGGCAGTTGAGCAGCTACGCCATGAGGGTATCTCCGTGACCTAGTATGAAATGAGATTTTCAGAGTTTTCTCGTCACACGATCTTGTTGGTTACCACATAGAGGGAGAGGATTAGGAGGTGCATTGATTGTTTCAGCTATGGGTTGCATTTTATTATGATTCGGGAGAATGCATCAGGTGCTAGGGTCGGCTAGGTGGTTGATATCTCTCGGTGGCTAGAGCTGGCCTGTAGTCAGGAGCGTGAGTAGAGAGAGGCCAAGAGGCCACGTGGTTCGGGTGGTTTCAGTGGTGCTCTATCCCGGGGCGGTCCTACCGTAGAAAGGGTCGTCCTTATTGGCCCACTCAGATGGTTCGTCTCGTTCATCGTGGTGCATCAGCCCATGGTTCTTACTATGCCTATCCGGGTTAGTCATCTCTCAGTGCTCTCCAATCCCAGAGTTCATCCCGCGCTCCATCGATTCAGGGTTCATATGTGCCATGTCCTTCCAGAAGTTATTTTGGTTCTCGGGGCCCGATTTAGTCCCCACCACCAGCAGGGAGTTGCTTCGAGTGCGTGGAGTTTGGGTATGTGTGGAGACAGTGTCCCTGTTGCTTTGGAGATCTAGTTGAGTAGAGGGGTTAGGCGGTGACTTCCAAACCCTTTACTTCACCACCGACCCAGCCAGCTCTGGGTGAGGCTCAAACAGCTAGAGGTCACCCTAGAGGGGGAGGCCGATGAGGTGGTGACCAGGCTCGATTTTATAATATTCTTCCATGACAATAGTTCTACTTATTCCTATGTATTTGGATATGCTCCTGTGAGTCCTTAGTTTCACATGTTCATGTATCTCTGCTGGTGGGAGATACCATTATATTGGACTGTGTGTATCGGTCATGTGTGGTGACCATTGGTGAGCAGCGACTAGAGTTAATATCTTATTAAGACTTTGATGTTGGCGATACCAGAGTCTCCACAGATCGAGTGGAGATGTTCTGTATATTATGTTCCCATTAGGGTGATTTCTTATCTCAAGGCCCAACGGATGGTTGGGAAGGGGTGCTCTGTCATATTTTGATTTTTTGAGGGATGTTGGCGCTGATGCTCCTACTATTGATTTTGTGTCGGTAGTGTGAGACTTTTCGGATGTGTTTCCTGTAGACCTGTCGGGCCTGCCACCCGACACGAATATTGATTTTGGAATTGACTTGGTGCCGGGCACTCAGCCCATTTGCATTCCTCTATGTCGTATGTCACAAACAGAGTTGAAGGAATTGAAAGAGAAACTTTAGAAGCTTTTTGATAAAGGGTTTGTAGGCCTAGTGTGTCGCCTTGGGGTGTACTGGTTCTAATTGTGAAGAAGAAGGGTGGTACTATATGGATGTGCATCAGCTATGGGTAGTTGAACAAAGTAACAATCAAGAACAAGTATCCTTTGCCGCGTATTGATGATTTATTTGACCAGCTTCAGGGAGTGAGGGTGTTCTGTAAGATCTATTTGAGGTCTGGGTATCACCAGTCAAAGATTTGGGACTCGATTATTCTGAAGACGACATTCAAGACCCGCTATGGTCATAGTGAGGTCGTTGTAATGTCTTTTGGGTTGAGCAGCACCCCAACAATATTCATGCATCTGATGAACAGTATATTCAAGTCGTTTCTTGATTATTTTGTCATAGTATTTATTGATGATATCCTGGTATACTCACATAGTCAAGAGGAGCATGCACAACATTTATGGATTGTACTACAGAAGTTGAGGGAGGAGAAGCTTTATGCCAAGTTCTCCAAGTATGGGTTTTGTCTCGGTTCGGTGGCACGTGGTGTCCAGTGAGGGGAATAAAGTGAATCGAAAGAAGATAGAGGCAGTTTAGAGTTGTCCTAGACCGTCTTCAGCTACTGAGATTCGGAGTTTTCTTGACTTAACCGGATATTATCGTCGCTTCATGGAATTTTTCTCATCCATTATAGCGCCTTTAACTAGATTGACCCAGAATAGTGCTCCATTTATGTGGTTAGAAGAGTGTGAGGATAGCTTTTAAAAGCTCAAGACTGCCTTTATCACAACTCTAGTTCTAGTTTTGCCTTCAGCGTCAGGTTCTTATAGAGTGTATTGTGATGCTTCTTAGATTGGTATTGGGTGTGTCTTGATGTAAGAGGGTAGAGTGATTTCTTATGCGTCGCGCCAATTGAATCCCCATGAGAAGAACTACCCTGTTCATGATTTGGAGTTGCCAGCCATCATTCATGCATTAAGTATTTGGAGGCGTTATCCCTATGGTTAGTCTTGTAAGGTATTTATGTATAATCGGAGTCTCAGTACTTGTTCAAACAAAAGGATCTAAATTTGAGGCATCAGAGATGTTTAGAGATGCTAAAAGACTATATAGCACCATTATGTATTATGCCGCGAAGGCTAATATGGTGGCCGATGCCTTAAGTAGAAAGGCTGTGAGTATGGGTAGCCTCGCATTTATTCCGGTCGGTGAGAGACTGCTTGCATTAGATGTCCATGCCTTGGCCAATTAGTTCATGAGGTTAGATGTTTCGGAGCCTAGTCGGGTTCTAGCTTGCCTAGTTTCTAGCTATTCCTTGTATGACTGTATCAAAGAGCGTCAGTATGATGACCCCTATTTTCTTGTCCTCAATGACACAGTTCAACACGGTGATGTCAAAGAGCTTACGTGATTTTATTGTTGAGGAGGCCCACAATTCATAGTATTCCATTTATCCGAGTGCCGCAAAGATATATCAGGTCTTGAGGCAGCACTATTGGTTGAGGAGGATGAAGAAAGACATAGTGGGGTTCGTAGCTTGGTGCCTAAATTGTCAGTAGGTGAAGTACGAGCATTAGAGACCGGGTGGATTGCTTCAGAGTCTTGAGATTCTGAAGTGGAAATGGGAGTTATCACAATGAACATCGCAGTTGGGCTCCCACGGACTTCGAGGAAATTGTATTCTATTTGGGAGATTGTGGAATGGTTGACCAAGTCTACGCATTTCATTCCTATTGGAACTACTTATTCTTCTGAGTGGTTGGCTAAGATCTACATCCCCGAGATTGTTCGCCTTCATAGTGTGCTAGTGTCCATCATTTGAGATCAAGGCACGCCGTTTACATCCCAATTTTAGAGAACATTGCAATGAGAGTTAGGCACACGAGTTGGGTTGAGTATAACATTCCACCCTCAGATGGACGGACAACTTGAGCACATGGATTCAAGGGCTCTTGGGATCAGTTTCTGTCACTTACAATTTTTTCCTACAATAATAGCTGCAAACCGAGCATTCAGATGGCTCCGTATCAGGCTTTGTATGAGAGACAATGTCGGTCTCCGGTGGGTTGGTTTGAGCTGGGTGAGTCTAGGTTATTGGGTACCGACTTGGTTCTGGATACTTTAGACAAGGTTAAGTTGATTCAGGATTGGCTTCACATGGCACAATCTAGACAAAAGAACTACGTCGATCGGAAGGTTCGTGATGTTGCTTACATGGTTGGAGAGAAGGTACTGCTCAGAGTTTCACACATTAAGGGTGTGATGAGGTTCAGGAAGAAGGGAAAGTTGAGCCCTCGATGTATTGGCCTTTCGAGGTGCTTGAAAGCATTGGAGAGGTGTCTTACAAGCTTGCATTACCACCTAGTCTTTGAAGTGTTAATATAGTGTTCCATGTTTCCATGCTCCGGAAGTATGTCGCCAATCCGTCTCATGTTTTGGATTTTAGCACGGCTCAATTGGATGGTGATTTGACTTATGATTTAGAGCCGGTTTCCATTTTTGATCTACAGGTTCGGAAGTTGAGGTCGAAGAACAGAACTTCAGTGAAGGTGCAGTGGAGAGGTCGGCCAATGGAGGAGGATACTTGGGAGACCGATCGGGAGATGCGGAGCAGTTATTCACGCCTATTTGAGACTCAAGGTACGATTTTAGACCCGTTCGAGGTTGAATGTTTGTTTAAGAGGGGGAGGATGTAACGACCTGACAAATAATATTGAGTTATATAGACCCATTCCCCCATTTATTTCCTATTCTGTGTTTGTATGTTGTTATGTAACTTGCCGCAGTGGTTGGTTTGGTTCCGTTGATGTTTTGGAATGAGTTGGGACACTTGGTTCCAAGGTTGGAAACCTAAGTTGAAAGAGTTTATTGGATGTTGACTTTTGTGTAAATTACTCCGAAATAGAGTTTTGATGGCTCCAATAGCTCCATATGGTGATTTTGGACTTGGGAGTGTGTTTGGATATTGATTTGGAGATCCCTAGGCGATTTTGGCTTGAAATGGTAAAAGTTGGAAAAATGGAAGTCTGGGGAGTTGAGAAGTTTGATAGAGCGTTACTTATGGTTACCGGGGTTGGATTTTGGTTCCGGAATTTGAAATAGGTCCATTGTATCATTTATGACTTGTGCGCCAAATTCGAGGTTAATCAAAGTTGGTCAGATATGTTTCGGCATTAGTTTTGGAAGTTAGAAGTTCATAAGTTTATTAGGCTTGAATCGATGTGTGATTCGTGATTTTGGTGTTGTTTGGTGTATATTGAGGCCTCGACTAAGTTTATATTATGTTTTGGCAATTTTTGATATGTTTGTTTGAAGTCTCGAGGGCTTAGGGTGTAACTCAGATCTTGTTCGGCGAATTTCGGAACTTTGAAGATTGCTGATTTTTGTTGTTGCTGGTTTCCTTATATGCGATCACGAGTGGAGGATCGGGATCGCGAAGAGTGTTTGGCGATTTTTGGAGGATTGTGCAATGAATTCACGAGAAGGTGTATGTGATCACCAAGTTTTGGAAGGCAGTACAACACGAACACGTGTATTAGGTCGCGATAGCGAAGAACAAAGGAGGAGGTTGGGAGTCCACGCAACTTGTTCTTCGCGATCGTGTGAAGGGGGTGCTATCGTGTAAGTTGAAGATTCTGTGGGTTACATTCGTGTGTGGAGTTCCGCATTCATGGAGAGTAATTTTGGCAGCTTGAGAATTTCTGCTCCGTGATCGCAAAGCATTTCCCACGATCGCGAATAAGAGCATTTGGGCAGACTTTTATATATAAAAAATGAGGGTAAGAGTTATATTTCATAATTGGACTTTGGCCTTTGAGGGATTGTCAAAGAAGTGATTGGGGTAAGTGATTCTAACTTGGATTTGGTTAATATGCATGTATCTATCATTGTTTCTATTATTTAATTAGTGTTTTAGGTTGGAAAATTTGGGAAAAATAGTAGAAACTTTATAGGCTTTAATTTGAGGATTGAAGGTCGAGTTGTGATCGAAATTGATTAATTTTGGTGTGGTTGGACTCATGGTTGAATGGATTTTCAAATTTTTTTTAATTTTGTTCGGATTTCGAGACGTGGGTCGGGGGTTAAGTTTTTTGAGTTGACTTTTTTACTTTTGCTTAAAAAGATAGCTTTATCGTATGGATTTATTCCTATAGCTTGTGTTGAATGTATCTAGTTGTTTGTGGCTAGATTCAAGTTGTTTGGAGGCCGATTGATGAGGCAAGGGCTTGTTGGAGTAGAGATTTGCACGGTTTGAGGTAAGTAACACTTTTAAACTTGGTTCTTAGAGTATGAATCCCTGAATTACGTGTTATGTGGTTGGTGTTGAGGTGACGCACATGATAGGTGACAGGCGTGATGGCATGCACCGTAAAAATTGTGAGTCTGTCGAATTCGTGGAACCGTGTAGACAAATAAACTTGTTATTATCCATAAATTCTCTATGTGTTAGAGAAATTGAGCTGTGACTCATGTCAGAAATCATGCTTAGGCTATATCGCTGGTACTCTTGGGACCCATAGAGGTCGTGTTGCTGTTGAATTAGTTGCTTAATTTGGAATTATGTGCTCAGTCACATCTATCATTTGTATATCATATCTTAGTCGTTGTTTCCATATATTGATACATCATATCATCATTGTTTGGGCTGATTGTTATGATATTTGTGAGCCCGAGAGACTGGAGAGATTGATGACTGAGTGAGGCCGAGGGCCTGATTGTGAGAATGTTTATTGATTCATGCCATGATTGGCTTATTTTAGCGCTTGGGAGGGATCTACCCATTCGGAATATGGCTTACTAGCAGTGAGCACAGGTACCTACTGATTGCGAGCGCGAGTGCCGAGTGTGAGCACCGAGCGCGAGTGCCAAGTGATTGGGAGGATTAAGTGACTGTGAGGACTGAGGGACTATGAGGACTAAGTGACTGTGAGGATTGGGTGAATGGGAGGACTGAGTGAATTGATACTCCGAGAGTCTGCATATGATTTTTTCACTGCGTTGAATTACGTTGGCATGCATAATTTACATGTAGATATAATGATGTATCATTCCTCAAGTCAGTCACACTTGGAATGTTTTACTATTTTGAGCTTAAACTGTTGAAATAGAAAGCATTTCTACATTTTTGTACTGTTAAATTATGTATTTGGACTGTATCTGTTGAGCTCGTCATTGCTTTCAACCCAAGGTTAGTCTTGTTACTGTCATGATCCAATTTCTCCTCCGTTGGGTATCGTGATGGCACCTAGTCTTAAGGACTATGTAAACCTAAGATTTACGAAGAAATACAACAAAAATAATTTAAACTTCTAATAATTTCTGAGATGAACTCTTTATACAATAAACATATTCCCAAAACCCGGTAGTACAAGTCATAAGCTCTACAGAAGTTTATTATAACTTCTAAATACAACTGTTCAGAAATAAATAAAATAGTGTATGAACAAAATAGGACAGGGACTCATGTTTTACCTTGAGTCTCGACAACAGCAATCCGCGCTACTAGCTAACAATCAACTGGTTATGCAATACCTGTAATCTGCACAAAAATGCACAAAAGTGTAGGATGAGCACACCACAACAGTGCCTAGTAAGTATCAAGAATAACCTCGGTGAAAAAGTGACGAGGACTAGTCAATACACCCACTGGTCTAATGAACTAAAAGAGTATAAATATAGGAACAACGTAATATGATATCTACATAAAAACTACGCAATATGGCTAATAATACAATAAATTCAATAAGGAAGGAAACAACAAGTATCAGTAGAAAACCATGAAATAACACAAAAGAGTGAATGGAACACAAACAAAATCCGGAATCACATATACAACAAGGAAAAGTAATAACTCCGCAATAACAACTGCTTTTACATCATGTTTTAGTCAACTCCGTGAGATACCGAACCTCGGACAAATCACAACTCACGGGTCCCAATATCTGAACCCTAATATTTGGCACCTTGTGCCCTCATTTCAGCTAATAACTGCACGAACGACTCACGTGCCAATTAGAGTCATTCACACATAGAAGGAAAATATAATAAGGGTATCTATACTCAACAGTAACAAGGAATATCCTTAATCAAATAAGAGTGATTAGCTACGTGTATGCTTGTGCAGGTGTCGTAACATAGTTCAAACCAGCTAGTAAGCATAAGAAAAAGGAAAGGACAACACATAAAAATGTTTTCTCACAACTTTAACAAGAATAAACTCACACAGTTAAGTGTACCATTACACAACATCAACATAAGAATGCCCCCAGGCCAACACAAGTCATCACAAAACAATCCCTGACACAACCCACCTTGTCTTGCCAGTGTGCAATAGTAAAGTAAGTGCCCATCTTGTCTCGCCACACGTGCATAATCATGTTGCCACCTTGTCGCACCACATGCGCAACCCCCCCCCCCCACACATATATATATATATATATATATATCCCGCCTTGTCACGCTGCATGTGCAATATCAATAGTAATCACGGCACGACAGAAACCTCGTGCAAATCCCCATATACACAACCTCATGGCAAAAACTTCGTGCATCACGACAACAAATACAACATAAACAATGACAATAATACATGATACATTAAATAAATCATCTCAAGAACCTTTGATCACAAGAAAAGGTAAAACTAGTTAATAGGTAAGAACTTAAATAAGGAAAAACTAGGCATGATAAGGACAACTCAACGAGGAAGAAGGTAACATGTAACAATAGTCCCAAACTGTACGGTCCAACAACAAGAACTAACAGGAGTCCAATAATTCCAATTAAGGGTAAGTCCACTAAGGCATAGAATCTCTAAGATTATTCTAAGGTTGGACAATTACGGGAGAGATACATCTAATTCAACTAAAGGTAGGCAGCGAGAAGAAAAAAAAATAGAAAATTAAAAATACAAAAAAAGTAAATTAAATTTTTTTTAGGGGGGTTTGACGCGGGGGTGGGTGGGTGGGAGGTGGGGGGGGGGGTTAGGGGGTATGGTGGGTGCAGAAAAAAAAAAGAAAATTGAAAATAAAAAAAAAAATGTAAATTGGAGCAACTAAGTAACTATCTAGATAAGTTGGGTCGAAATTCCTTTGGTTTGGGTTAGTTTCATGGGTTGTATTTGGGCTGCTAAATGTGTGAGAATGAGTCATAAAAAATAATAGGTTAACTTGGGGTCAACCCTAATTGACCCATGAGCTAAAATGTGTTTAGCACAACCCATTAATCTCTGGGCGGGTTGGATGGGTTAGATGAGTTTGGGCTCAAATTGCCACCCCTAAAAAAAGTTAAGTAAGAAATGATATTCTCTTTTTTCCTTATGAATAATATAATATTGAAAGAAAAAAAGGAATTGGAAAGGTTGCTTTGTAATTACACCCGATTCTTTATTCCCATGAGAATTGGAGAGTATAATTACTCCCTCTCAATTACACCCAATTCCTCCCAACCAAGTAATTACTTGGTCAAACACACATGCCAAAGTGTGTAATTATACCCACTTACAATTTCACATGGCTTTCCAAACATGCTATAATTGTACGTATACTCATAATCTTATTATAATTATGATTAGTCATATATATTATTTATTATTTTAATTTATTAAAAATAATACTCTTTTATGGGTCAATATGAATGGTAAATTAGATAATAATATTTTACATTGGCAAAGTATTAATTAGTTGATACAACTCATGTCTCGATTTATAGATTGATGATACATCTTTATGAAAGCTAATAAGTTTTTTCGTGTAAATCAGACAAGTAAATTTGGTATTCGACATATGAAGTAAAATAAGAAAAATTCTAAAGTAAATAATCAGTAAATTAAAATTTTAAATAATTTAATTTAATTAATTAGTATCTGAAAATATTAGTTAAATAAGGTTTAATAGAAGAATTTTAAATTGAACAGAGCAGTTCTATTATAATTATTTTGGCAGAATACTTTATAATTTGTTAAGGTAGAATTAATTCAAATATTATAATTAATTTCATAATATGAAATTTCATCAATTATATTTGGTGCCTATTGTGCTTGTATGACTCAAAAATTAAGAAGAAAAAGGTTTGGCGAAAACAAAACCCAAAAGGTTTTAGAAAAGGATGTTAATCCAACATGAATTTTTTCACATAGAGAGTAGCCATTTTTTGGTGCACGTCCTAGAGAAATTTTCCCACTCGAATTTTGTAATTTTCAATATTATTTAAGCAACAGAACAGAAGACTGTGGAACTGCTGGAATCGTGATCTGGTAAAAATCTGCAATAACTTTCGATTGATTCTCTAAAACTAGAGATAAACTTCATAGACGAATACTGTTCACTTCAAGGGGTAACCTGTATTATCCCGTATGTGCTAGTTGTCTAAGATTACATCTAATTTTAATATTAATATTGCTTCTGCTGCATATAACAATCCAACACTAATATTTCGACCAACAATGTCACATCCCAAAAGTTTTACCAGGCCGTGATGACACATAATTGTCACGGCCTGAAATCCCACGAAAGATAGTGTTGACGCCTAACCGCTCGCTAGGAAAGTCAACACTCAATAACAATAATAATGTCCACTTATTAAGCCATTAGCTGACTTAAAATAATAAAACAAGTGAAATAAGTCATAACTCAAACATCAAATATGCATAAATCTCATACAGGGTCTACATGACCATAACTGTCTCACAAACCCATTCCCAAATCCAGGTGTCACGTCTAGTCACAATCATCTAATAAGAGTACAAGAATCTCAATTGAATACAAAGTATGTTCGAAAATGGCAAATACAAGGACATATATAAAGAGTAGGGAAGGAAAGAGTATGGAATGAAGGACCCCATGTGTTGCAGATTGAATCATGTGTGCTCATCACGAAGTGTTCTAATAGCACTCCGACTCTGTTGGGTGTATGCCACCAAAAGTAGCCTCAGAACCTGCCCAAAAATGTGTAGATTTGAGTATGAATAGAAAATACAGTACTTGGTAAGTATCAATAGCCTCGAAAAAGTAATGTCAAGAGATCAATAATCAGACTTGCTATCAGCTCAATAATAATAAGATGTATAAACAATAGATGAAATAAAGCATGATATCATCAATCAACTCTATCATTAATAGTACAACAACCCTCGACATGTAAACATGCTTTTCAAATGGGAGATAACACATAATATCAGGTATCTCAAATATTTCACAATTGGGATATGTGGCAGTCATTAGTCAATAATCATAAGAGACACTGCATGAGTGTAAGCTACCAACGCAAGCTCATAACTAAATACCAATTCTCTGCACGAAGCAATATAATCGACACAGATTGTGTGTCCAAATAAATACCAATATGAATATCTTGAGCTCACATGGCCTTAAGTAACATGGGAAATCACCTGGCTTCGGAGGGACGGTACCAATCCAAGCGCGAGTGCATTGTGCAACCCAATACACTAATAAATATAATAATGTTACGGCATGCAACCCAATCTATTAATAAATACAATAATATTACAGCACGTAACCCAATCCACTAATATTCCCGGGGAAGTGAGTCAGTTGATCCCCATATATACTGCGGCGGCTACCACCCGATCCACACATTATATCCTTATGGAATATCCACTCATAATTTTTGGGGTACCAAAACTCTCATCTTTTCACAATATTCACCTCTCCAAATCATAGATGTATGCATATGAGGCAACATAATCAAAGGCATCGAATTATCTTAATAGAAAAACAGATAAAAGAACAAATGGCTAAAAGATGGATGCGGTTAATCATGTAATTCAATTCATCTCAACAATCTAATAAATAATTTTATCGTTCAAGAGTTGTATCATAATATTTAAGATAAATGAAACGATCCATTTAACCATCATAACATGAAGCAATAAGACAAGTATGTGACTATGGCTCGACAAGGAAGCTCAATATGAAAAGTAATCATTTATACCAATTTCAATCAAGTCATAACTCTACATATATTCTAAAGAGAGGGAGTGCAAAAGAGTGAGAGGGGAAGTTCCTAAGCTCATCATCCATCAATTATTGCTCAAAGTTGTAGAATTTTCAAGACAATTCACTAGGTCTTCATCCTAGAGGTAAGGTTCTACTCCATAGCCCTCAATTTCGTGACTTTAATTGAAATAGCTAATAAGCCAAGCAATTCTTGGGTGTGGGAGTTGTTTATTTTTACATGCATGTACCATCAAGGGTAGTGGGAAGGTTGTTGAGCTCTTTTGGGTGAACTTTGGGTAGTGGGTGAAAGAATCCATCATAGGAGGACCTTGAAACCTTAATGCACACCTAGTGTTTAATAAAATGCTCAAGTGAGCTGGAACTATGAACTCCTTCCTAATTTGTGTTCAATTTTTCTATATCTCTAAATAAATTGAAGTGACTAAGATTTCTGGAACATTATAGTAATTTAAAACGCTCGAGGCAGGGTATGTTGGCTTAACTTCTCTCTTATAATTGAATTACCATGATGTTCTTGTCAGTCCCGAGTTGTCCATTGTGAATTGACTTTTATGAATCAGTTTGGCGTAGAAGGATATATTTATGACAATATGTTCAAAACGTGTTCCAAGATATTCTTATCATGTTATGTTGTTCTTCGGGAACATATTCAAAGTAGGAGTATGTGTAAGAAATTTCTATTCAAGACTTTAAGCACACATTTGAGCAATTGCGTAAGAAATTACATGTGTTTAAGAACCTAAATTTCTCAAATGTGTGCTTAAAGTATTGAGTAGAAATCTTTCTTATTGGAAATCTGTGTTAATGTTCGAAAGTTGAATAGTGAGCATGAATTATGAAGTACGACTAATATGCCAAGAATGATATTGTGCTATGGACAATGATGCCAATACAATGAATGACATGTAAAAGAATATGAATTGAGTGGTAAATCATTTTAATAATAAATGCCTTGGAAGTATCGTTTATCCACCGAGGAAGGGTAGGTCGGAACAACCTAACCCCGAAACTACACGCGCCGGTGTAGGAATGATTGAGGGGTAAATCCCCATGCTAATATGATGAGACTTTTTCCCCTTATATGGGATGAGATTGGTGTGCTGATATGTTTCCCCTTAAATGGGATGACATTATTGCTAGCACGATGTGATATGATTTCGACCCACACGACATTGTGGTGAGATGGCTTAGCCGATTGGGCTGTGACCGGGCGCCATGTCGCGCACGTGGTGGTATTATGAGTGTATTTCTCTAGGTGAGATGACTTAGCCGGTTGGGCTGAGATCAGACTCCTGGCTAAAACACAGTGGTATATTGGTGCTTAAGAGGGTGTTTCGTTTTCATACTAGTACTATTCCATATGTACTAACGTCCCTTTTTTCCGGGGACGCTGCATCTCTAATAGATGCAGGTGGTTCCATAATAGGTGATATTGACCAATGATAGCAGCACATCCTTTCTTCAGCTGACTTGGTGAGCTCCACTTCATTTCAGGGTCTAGTATCTCTTATCCTTTGTACATAATGTTTTGAGGTATAGCCGGGGCCTTGTTGTTGACACTGTCATAACACTTTTTTGTTTCTGTTAGAGGCTCCATAGACATAGTGTGCTTCTATTTGGTTTTGGGAATGTTAAGCTAAAAATGTTGTAATTATATCATATGTTCCACTTTAACTATGATTGTACAATGTATTGTTTGAGACTTGTTAATGGCATAACTAATTGAAAGTGCTATTCACATGACCTCTTAAATTAATGAGGTATAGCCGGGGCCTTGTTGCTGACACTGTCATAGCACTTTTTTGTTTCTGTTAGAGGCTCCATAGTCAAAATTAATGAATGTATTATTCTTTTTTATTCATGAGTAAGTTAAGTAGAAGGTATTGTAAAGGCTTGCTTGACCAGGGTATCTCGGTTAAGCACTGGTCGTGCACCCTGAGGTTGGGGCGTGACAAACATCACCGACCAAATCTGTACCCAACAACCTAGCCTCACCAGGATCAAATCACCCAACTAGATAACGACATAGCCTCCCATATTAGGCCTCACACAGAGCTATCTGATACTAGATGGATAGATGTTGTTGTATGTAACTCCACTAATGGTAGAAACTGATCCCACTGGCCTCTGAAATAAATAGCATACGCCCCCAACAATCCATTCAAATCACGTGATAACAACTTAACACAAGAAAATACCAGTTCTGACAACTTAAAAACACAAATGTATGTCACCCCGTACCCACATTTTATGTCAGAATAACAAAATTCATCCTTATCATCCTGGATTGTCAATTTCTACCCTTATCTGCATAATCCCACACAATAATAATATCAATCACAAATGCACGGCAAAAACCTCGTTCCAACACCTAAACAATATGCCTAACATGTTCACATGTGCCGCAATCACAACAAAGTAACAAGACAATTCATCATCGAAGACACACACTCATAATACTTTAACAAAGGCACAAGGACATGATAATTATAAGACGTGAATGGGGGTAAAACACATAAGCATGACTAAAGATAAATTAATTTGTAAGAATCAATTTCATGTAGTGATAGAGTGATTAAGAATGTTTCTTATACAACATGTCATCAAATTAAGGCATATTAATAGCGTAAGATCTAATCCTATCATAATCCACATATAGTACTCGTTTACACACTCGTCACCTCACGTACATGTCGCTTTTCACATAGCGCAAATAAAATGTTAAATCCAAATCCTAAGGGGTATTCTACCACACAAGGTTAGGCAAGAAACTTACCTCAAAATCCAAATCAATACTCCAAAAATGCCTTTCCTTTAATAATCACCTCCATCCAGCTCAAGTCTAGCAAAAAAAGACTCAATAACATCAAACATTGCTAAAGGAATCAATTCCAAACAATAAAGTCTCAATTTTTTAACCAACTTCTAAAATGTCAACAAAAGTCAACCATGGGCCCAAACAGTCAAACTCGAGTCAAGGGGTAGATCCCGACTACCCATAACACCACAAGTCCAAATTTGTAATTAGTTTCCAAAACCAAGTTTAGATTGACCCTCAAATTTCAAATTTTTATTTTTCAAAACATAGTCAAACCCCCGAAAAATATTCCCTCCAAATACTATGACTTAGGTGTAAAAATTCATGAGAAATAAAGATAATGATACAAAAATTAAGTGAAAATCACTTACCCAATAACCTTGTGTGAAAATTCTCTTAAAATATCATCCTCACCAAGTATAAGGATCAAAATATGATAAATGGGTCTAAGTCCAAAAATTGTCAGCTATTAATCGACTGCGCATGATGCATTTAAAATCTGCATTTTGCATTTGCGGATATCGCAGTTGCGAACTATAGTTCACACTTGCGACATTTTGCAGCTGGGTAAATGATGGAAAAGTTGGGACTTAGCTCAATTTACACCATTTTTCAACCCTAAACACTCTAGAGGAGATTTTTGAAGAGAGATTTCTTCCCAAATTCATTGGTAAGAAACTTTAATTAGTTTGCAATCAATTTCAATTATTTTTCATGAGTTTTTAATATCAAATCAATGTATTTCATGGTACAAAGTTGGGTTTTGGGTAGAATTTAGGAAATTTGAAAATTTGAGATTCAGACCTCAAATTGAGGTCGTGTTTCAAAATAAATCACACATCCGGGCTTAGAGGTGATTGGGCAATCGGGAGTTGGTCCTAAACTCAAATTTTGCTCAAGAGGGACGAGGTTGACTTATTGACTTTTTCAAAATGATCAAAGTTGAACCTTTTTTTATTCATGAGTAGTTTCTAAAGCTTATTTTGGATTGTTTGGTTGATATTTGGCTAGATTCAGTTTGTTTGAAGGCTTGTTCGAATGGCAAAGCCGTGGTTTATTGTGATTTTGTTGCGGACACAGGTAAGTGTCTTAGTTGATGGTAGGCTATAATCTCATTTTTAGTCGGTTATCGCACTCTAATTTACTGGACTTTAATTGAGTTGGACCTTTAATCGCTAGTATTTTGTACTAATTATATGTTTTAAGCCTTGTAGAAGCGATTCTGATCTATGTAGAAGTTAAATGCCAAGATATTCTTGAGCTTTGAAGTAAGAGTAAAAACCCACAGATTATGTTGAGATCATGTTCGGGGATCAACACATGATAGTGAAATGAAACGAAGAATAGAGTAGGCATATTACGTAGTGTCCAGTAAAATACACATAAATGTTTGCTCGAAACTCCATTTGGGCTCTGCAATATATTTTAAGAAAGATATTTAAAAGGGATATAACTTTCATATTTTACATTTTACAAAATTCGCAATAGAACGCCACCCACGTGTGTGGTCACGCACTGGGCGCGCGTATGAGGCAGAAAATGGTGAAAAGTGCGCGAGCACAGTTCCAGGTGCGCGCCCGCGCACGTCTTGTTCGAGAAAAGTGTCATATTTCGTGTAGGAGAAGGTGTATTTTTTGGGCCCGACCCTACATGGAAAAGTGGTATTTGAGGACTTACATAATTTAAACCTAAGGAAGCTAAGGAGAAGCAAGAGAACAAGGATTTCACCATTCATCCTCACTCAAGACAAGGGTTTGGATATTTTATGTTTTTCTTTGACTTAAACTTAATTGTGATGAATTTCTTCATATCCATGGAGTAATTCTTCTTTAGAAATTGATAAATTTAGTGTTTTGAGAATCGTTTGTGGATATTAACTCTAATTTTGTATGCATTGAATCCTTTTGGGTTTTTTAATTATTGCATATATTTTCACTTGTTTATGTAATCGAAAGAGGCATAACTTGTGATGTTTTTGCATTACCTTGTTGGTTGAATTTATTGATTCTTCATAGTAATCGAAAGAGGCTAGTTTAATTATTGTTTAGACCTAGTTAGAAGGATAATCGAAAGAGATTCTCCTAAGGATCAATCCACTACAAATTCTTGCATATTTTTACCGAGGTTAACTTAGTCCATATTGTGAGGTTGGGACTTAATCGAGAGAGGAGTTTCTACTGATCATTCGAACTAATAATAGAGTGAATTCGAGAGATTCACTTGAACCTTAGAAGTGAAACAACTAGAGTTACTTCCCAAACAAGTATCTTACACCTATCCAATCAATCCATATTTTCTCTCTTTGATATCTTCTTGCTTACTCTTGTTGCGATCGTCAATAGCCAATAGTTTAGACATTTAGTTAATAGTTTTAATTCACACAAGTCCAAATTGTTTATCATCTTGCATATCATTCAAGCTATAAACAACAAAAGCATTGTTTAAATCCAATCCCTGTGGATACGACAATTTTCTAAACTATATTCGTCTAGAGAGCATAATTTTGTGTTGTGTTTTTAGCTCGTCAAATTTTGGGCACCATTGTCGGAGGATTGGAAATCTATAGTGTTGGAAATAGTTTGTAGGGCTAATTCACGAATTTTTCTTATTATTTTATTTTTCTCTTTTTATATTTGGGTGTTCTTTGACTGTGCGCATGCTACAGGTTAGATTGGTGCATGACTCGATATTCTGGGAAGGAATTGCTACGATATGAACTAGAAGTAGAGAAACATCTGCGATAGTTAAGGAAGGAAAGAAATCTTCCCGAGAATACATAGACGGTTGGGCAATCCTCAACCAAAGAAAACATGGCGGGAGATGATGATAATGTTCATTTGGCTGCATGAGATGCTGAAGAAGCAGCTCACAGGGATGCGCAAATTGCTTATGAAGAGGAGAGAGTTCAAAGAATAGCTCAGAATCAAGCTTTACTTCTAGACCAGTTTGGAAACATAGCTCCAGGCCATGGGAGACCACTTGGTGATTACGCTAGGCTGGTATGCAACCAAGGTTTATCAAGTGTGAGACCACCTCCACTTGCAACCAACAATTTTGAGTTAAAGAAAGGGTTGCTTCAAACCCTTCAAAATAGCTGTGTCTTCAGAGGAAAGATGAATGAAGATCGAAACAATCATTTGATGGACTTTGAGGAGATCATGAACACCTTTCAATATAATGGTGTGTCAAAAGATGCAGTCTAGTTAAGGATGATGCAAAGCACTAGCTTCGAAGCTTGCCTAACGGATCGATTAGAACATGGGATAAGATGACCAAAAATTTCTTGACAAATATGTCTCATCAACTAAGACGGGCAAGTTTAGAAGGGAAATCCACAACTTCTGTCAGAATAAGACTGAAACGGTGTTTGAAGCGCGGGAGAGGTTCAAAGAAATAGTGCGTAAGTGTCAGCATAGTGGAATAGAACTCTAGATACAACTCTAGGATTTTTGGGATGGATTGACACTAACCTCACACAGGACATTGAGCAACACAGCTGGAGGTCCATTGATTACAACAACTCCAGAGGAGATAGTCACAATTTTAGATGAGTTGTCTGAGGATGCAAATCAGTGTCCGTCTGAAGTTGCTGAAAGAAGAAGAACAAATGGAGTTCACCAGATTGATGCTAATACATCTGTGCAGGTACAACTGATTCCATGGAAAAGGAAATAAGGAAGTTAACCTTAGCTTTAATACATAATGAGCCTCATGAAATATGTGACATATGTGGAAGAGGACAACCTATTCATGAGTGTCTACCTTAAATGGAGGAAGTCAATGTTGTGGGTAATTACAACTTCAATGCAATGGGTCAGAAGCACCCCAGTTTTTCTTGGAGTTCTCCTGGGGGTACAACAAATGCATGGAAACAAAATAACTCGAGATTTTAAGGAGCTCCTGGTTTTGGGAAATAGTCGAGGCGGCAATTTCAGCCTGAACAACTAATTAAGTCTGTGTTAGAAGATCTTATGAAGTCATTCATTGTTAAGACTGGTGAGAGGCTACATGCTCATGGTACAACTATGAAAGAATTGGGGACATGTTTGCGTAACTTGGAGAGACAAATTGGACAAATTGCAACTATATTATTTTAGAGAATCCAAGGTACTTTTCCAGCTAATACTAAAAAGAATCCCAAAGAAAAGTAAATGATGTGACCTTTAGAAGCGAACAAGTTTTGAAGGATCCCACTCCAATTCAAGAAGAAGTTGTGCCAGAGAAAGAAAGCGGGAAGGAGCTGAAAATTGAACATGATGATAAGAAGACCGAGAAGAAGAAAGGCAAGAAGGAAGATGAGAAAAATAAAAACGAGGAAACATCAAGAAGGAAGGAATACATGCCTACTTTAAATTTTCCCCAAAAGCTCTATATAGAAAAGTTGGATAAGCAATTTGAGAGATTTCTAGATATGCTGAGACAGGCTTATGTAAATTTTCCATTCATGGAAGTTCTCTCACAAATGCCAGCTTATGCAAAGTTCTTGAAGGAGATAATTACAAATAATAGGAAGGTAGAAGAGACCTCAGTGGTCAAACTTATAGAGCATTGCATTGCAAAACAAACTCCCAAAAAAGTGTGGAGATCCAGGGAGTTTTACTATACCTTTCTCTTTAGGCATTCTTAACTTTGATAAATCTTTATGAGATTTTGATTCCTCAATTAATTCAATGGTATTGTCTATTTAGAGGAAACTGGAGAAGGAGATTGGAGAGATAAGGTCGGTGACAATATCTTTGCAGTTGGCAGACCAAAAAACTATAACACTCGAGGGGATAATAGAAGATGTTTTGGTGCTGATGGATAAGTTCGTATTTCATGTAGATTTCATAGTGGTAAAGATGGAGGATAATAAGGAGATACCCATAATCTTAGGAAGACCATTCTTAGCAATCGGTATAGCAATATTAGATATATATGATAGAAAAATCATGCTGAGAGTGGGTGATGAGACCGTAACTTTCGAGATGAATGTATAAACGGGGGTGAAAAATGAGAAGCCAGCTACTAATGAAGAGTGGAAAGTGAAGGGTATAAAACAGAAGGCTACTGATAGTGAAAAATATAAGTGTGGGGTGTACCCCAAGAAGGCTGAGAAGAAGTTGTCTGCGTGGATGTGTGCACTAAGTCTGGCACGTGGAATGGAGCCAGACTTTGACTCAGACTCCGACTAGAGATTCAGGGAAGTTTTCTCTACCTTATGCTTTTTAATTTTGTGTCATGGGGACATGTCACAACGTAAAGTGTGAGGTGGGGGATAATATTATCTTGTATGTATATGTGTTAGTTTTTTTTTTGAAAAACAAAACCATAAAACTTTTAAGATTTTCGATAATTACCAATGATGAATATCATTCGACAGGTTTCTTTAGGGATTAAAGTCGAAAGGAAAAAACAAAAAGATTTTCTTTTATAGTTAGTGTATTCATTACCCCTTGATTTTTCTTTGTGCCGTGGCTCTTTTTCGAAGGGTTTGTTTGAACCGGGTATAATTAGTTTTTGTTATGTTAGGTGTAGGAAAACCTTGTGCTATGATTTGAATTGAAGCAACATCTCTTGAATTTATTATACTTTGAGAATAGTGAGAGCTTTAGTTGTGACACTTAGGCTCAATTTTTGAATATTGTATAAGTACCTTAAATTGTATGATCTTAACTTTGCTTAAATGCTTTGACTAGAGTGTTTTGATAGTCCAATCTTGAGTGAGTTATGTGCCATGTGGGTGTGAAGTTTTGGTGTATTCCATGCATTGTATTTGATGTCTAGAACTTTCTCTGTGTGTTTGCAAAGTGAAATAATAGTTTTATTCAGTCTTGGAAGTGATATAGGAATTTATTTGTTGAGACAAATATATTCTTTCACCCACCTAACTGTGATGGTTCTTATTTAGCCGCTTCGAGCCTATAATCCTGTTTGTTTGGCAACCACATTACAAGCCATACCCATTTGTTTGAATTGACCATCTACTTGAACCATGTAGTACCTCTCATGATCACTTAAAATTATTATGAATTGTGTAAAAGTTGAAGTATGGGGTGGTTGGTTTGGCTTTTGAGTGGAACTATTGAAATATGAGAAATGTGTAATGCTTTGAAAAAGTAAGAGCCACTTGAATTGAAAAAGAAAAGAAAAGAAAAGAAAAGAAAAAGAATGTTGTATTGTTTTGCAAATATTCTATAATAGCGGTAATTCTTGATATAATTGTGCTTAAAGAGGTGGGAGTTAATGTATAATGATATTAAGGTGGAGTATGTTTGACATAAGTGTGGGGTTTGAATATTAAAGTGTATGCATTAAAGTGCTTAGGGAGGTGTAGTCACTCTTATATCTAAATGTATCCTACTCATTCCACAACCTACATTACAACCATGAAAGTCCTACTTGATCCTTGGCTGAATGAAATCAATTAGTAGAGTAGTACACTACGGGCGAGCTTATGGTTCATCTTTTGTGGCATATGAATGTTGTTTATGAGAGTGAGCGAATTCTTTCTATCTTGAGTTTCTGACTATTCTAAATTTTTATAGTGTATGAAACTACCCTCTCTTGTTATGTGAGGGCACTTAATTCATGAAGGAAACATAATTCTTGACCTCTATGTTGGATTAAGTGAGCGAGTTATAAATAGTGCGTGGTAAGTTGAGTCGATTCTTGAGGTGAAGATGTTACACTATTGTGCTTAGTCTATTTTAAATATTCTTGGCATGATGATTTATGAGAATATTATTTAAAAAGGTCGTGTCATTATGAAGTGTAGTTTGATTGCTCGAGGACAAATAATGGTTTAAGTGTGGGGTGTTGATGGTAGGATATAATCTCTTTTTTAGTCGCTTATCGACTCTAATTTACTACACTATAATTGAGTTGGAGCTTTAATCGCTAGTGTTTTGCACTAATTGTGTATTTTATGCCTTGTAAAAGCGATTATGATATATGTAGATGTTATGGAATGAATTTAAGCTATTCTGGAGCTTTAAAGTCTGAGTAAAAGCCCAAGGATTATGTGGGGATCGAGTTCGGGGATCAACAGATGATAGTGCAACAAAACGAAGAATCGAGCAGGCATATTGCGCAGTGTCCAGTAAATGTGCACAACATTTTCCTAGGAACTCTGTTTGGCCTCCGCGATATATCGTTGCAAAGATATTTAAAAGGACTACAACTTTTGTGTAACGACCTGGCCGGTCGTTCCGAGAGTTTAGCCTTGTTTCCCCCGCTTCTGCTTCATTATATGTGGTTCAACTTCATTACGTTTTGATAGATTGATTGGCTCGGGTTCGGAGCGATTTTTGGTAGAGAAATGAGACACTTAGTCTCTTATCTTGGCTCAATTGTGGAAAAGTCAACCAGAAGTTGACTTATGGGTAATTGACCTCAGAATGTGAATTTTATGGTTCGGATAGCTTCGTCTGGTGATTTGGGACTTAGGAGTGTGTTCAGAATGTGGTTTTGATGTCCGGTGTAGAATTATGCTTGAATTAGTTTTGGCGATTTTCGGTCGGTAGTGTAAAATAGGCTACCGGGGTCGGAATGGAATTCCGACAGTTGGAGCAGGTTCGTAATGTCATTTTGGATATGTGTGCAAATTTTCAGGTCAATCAGATGTGTTTTGGTTGGTTTCGGCATCATTGGCGAAATTTAGAAGTTTCAAAGTTCATAGGCTTGAATTTGATGTGATTTTAGTATTTTTGCGTTGTTTTTGGTGTTTCGAAGGGTCGACTAAGTTTAAATGAGGTTATGGGATGTGTTGGTATGTTTGGTGGGAGCCCCGAGGTGGTCGGGATTGATTTCGGATGGTTAACGTAGGTTTGGACTTATCAAGCAGCAAAACAAATTGCTGCTGGTGTCATTTTGCTAGTGTGGCCGCACCTGCAGATGGGGAGCCGTAGGTGCGATGGATGCAAGTGCGAAGGTCATTGAACAGGTGCGAGAAGAGGCCAGGCTGAGGGAAGCCGCAGACCTGCCAAGCGTGCCACCTGACAGGGACATTGATTTTGGTATTGACCTGGTGACAGACACTCAGCCTATTTCTATTCCACCTCATCGTATGGCACCAGGGGAGCTAAAGGAATTAAAGGAGCAGCTTCAGGAACTCCTAGATAAGGGGTTCATTCGGCCTAGTGTTTCACCTTGGGGTGCACCGGTGTTGTTTGTGAAGAAAAAGAATGGTTCTATGTAATGTGTATTGACTATCGGCAGCTGAACAGGGTTATGGTGAAGAATCGGTATCCCTTGCTTCGTATAGATGACTTGTTTGATCAGTTGCAGGGTGCCAGGGTATTTTCCAAGATTGACTTGCGTTCCGGCTATCATCGGTTGAAGATTCGGGGTCTAGACCTTCCGAAGACTGCTTTCAGGACTAGATATGGTCATTATGAGTTTTTGGTTATGCTATTCGGGCTGATCAATGCCCCAGTAGCCTTAATGCACTTGATACACTGTGTATTCCGGCCTTTTATCTAGATTCTTTCGTCGTCTTGTTTATTGACGATATCTTGGTGTATTCCCAATTTCGGGAGGATCATGAGCAGCATTTGAGAGTTGTGCTTCAGACCTTGAGGGAGAAGAGATTGTATGCAAAATTTTTTGAAGTGTTAGTTCTCTCATTAGCTTCAGGTTCTTATACAACATATTGTGATGCCTCGAGGGTAGGCATTGTTTGTGTTTAGATGCAGAAGGGTGTAGTGATTGCGTGATAGTTATGATATTCGGAAGTGTAGAGAGAGATATCAGTTTGAGGCTAAGCCGGTAGGGGTATTTCCTGCGGGTAGTCGTGGGGTGTGTGATCCTTATGTTGTTCGGTAGTAAGTTCTCTTCTACCAGTAAATGATGTATGTTGTAATTGAGTTTAGATCGCTTGTGGAAGTTGGCATGACTATTACAATGGTGAATGCGAGATTTGCAGATGACTTGCGCAGTTAGACGAGTTGTGTTATGATGGGCATTGTGAGTTGTTATTTTTCTTGATCGTTGGCTTTGAGCCAAGTGGGGGAATCTGTTAATGATAAGTTTATTGCACGATTATGTGATGTATCGGTTTCAGTTTGAGGTATATTGTGGATTCAGTTATGACGTGCATAGGTGGAGTCTGGGAATGACTCGAGTAATGGGAATTCTTCGATACATGTCGTAATGTACTCAATTGGGTAAATGGGTTCTATTGAATGATTGATTATTAGGGTTGTGGTATGTATTCGAGCGGTTGAATTGAGAACAGATATATTAATTCGTGCGCTTCATGGACTTCGAGACTGAGAGTTCTCATAAACAGGTCATTTTGTGGTAGTGAACTGTGAAGATGCGAGAAAAGCTAGTCGGATGTTAGTATGTACCATGATTCAGTCATTTTGAACTTTTTGGTAAGTTATCTATCTGTTGTGGGTGACCAGAGTTGATTCAGGGTTATTGGTAGGCCCGTATGAGTGTGTGCTCTGCACCGGGTCGGAATTGCTCACTCCGAATTTCAGTTGTTGAGGAATGTACCATTTGATTGTGATTGAGTTTATTCATTTTAGAGAGTGATCTATGAGTTACCCTTCGGTGTTGCGGGGAGTGGTGATTATTGGTTATATGCACATATGGTGCGGTTCTAATTAGGCTTTATAGCTAGGTTTGAGTAAGGTAAGTAATTGGGTATTGCGGGATTGAGACGTGTTGGTTATGTACCTTCTGATTTGTGTGGCATGGTACTGTCCGGTTTCCCCATGGTTATGGCAATGCACTTTGAGTACTGGATGTCGAATTTCGAACTGTTATTAATTTTCAGCCAGGTGGCTTGTAGTATTCCATGTAGACCAGCATTTGGATGAGATCGCAGCAGAGATTATATAGGGGTATGACCTTTGGTATTGGATTCGTGTGTTTTTATTTTTACGATGTGTGCCAGGATTTTAGCATGATGTTGTGATGGTAATTGTTAATGGAAGTATAATCCTCCCATGTGAATCTTTCATATAATTTGATTACATTGGGATGTTGCTATTGAGTGCACGAGTTGCACAGGTTATGGCTTCAAATTTTATCGATGTGTCATGTCATAAGATTGGTCGTGTTAGATAAGAAGAGGTCAGTGGACCTAGAATGAATATTGTCAGAATTGTCTACAGCATAGTTGGAAGAATAAATATCGGGAGTCGGCTTAGAAATCTGCTATATTTCTTTTTGGGAAGGGGGAGCTTCATGTCTGACTGATCAGACGAATGTTTGTTAGTTTCTACGTGTTTATTTCATTATCCACAATATGTGAAAGTGTTAGAGCGAGGCATTTCTTGATAAGAGGTTATGTACCGGTATTGAGCTGTTCTGAGCAGTTATTGTGGTTAAGAGTTATCACTATGAGTGTTTGAGCCATGCAGTGTATTATGTGATTTCATCTAGGGTGGCGTATATGGCTTGATCCAGAATGTTCAGATCTGATCAGTTTATAGTTGTGGAATTTTGATCCTGTATATTACTTCAGAAGTGAAAATTTGGTTCTAAGGTTTATGGGTCAGGTTGGATTTTGAAATTTCAAATGTGTTGTGCTATTGGACCCATATGTGATAGGGTGACGTGGGATCACTCCCGAGTATGTGCATGGTAGGCTATGCGACAGTTCAATGATGTTGGAAAACAACTCTTGGCACGTTCGAGGATGAATGTATGTTTAAGTGGGGGAGGATGTAACGACCTGGCCAGTTGTTCTGAGAGTTTAGCCCCGTTTCCCCAGTTTCTGCTTCATTATATGTGGTTCAACTTCATTATGTTGTGATAGATTGATTGGCTCGGGTTTGGAGTGGTTTTTGGAGAGAAATGAGGCACTTAGTCTGTTATCTTGGCTTAATAGTGGAAAAGTCAACCGGAAGTTGATTTATTGGTAAACGACCTCGGAATGCGGATTTTATGGCTTCATTGGATGATTTGGGACCTCGGAGTCTGTTCGGAATGTGGTGTTGATGTCCGGTGTAGAATTAGGCTTGAATTGGTGAAGGTTAGTTTTTTGCGATTTTCGGTCGGCAATAGAAAAATAGGTATCGGGGTGGAATGGAATTCCGACAGTTGGAGCAGGTTCGCAATGTCATTTTGGATATGTATGCAAATTTTCAGGTCAATCAGCTGTGTTTTGGTTGGTTTCGGCATCATTGGCAAAATTTAGAAGTTTCAAAGTTCATAGGCTTGAATTTGATCTGATTTTAGTGTTTTTGCGTTGTTTTTTGTGTTTCAAAGGCTCCACTAAGTTCGAATGAGGTTATGGGATGTGTTGGTATGTTTGGTTGGGGCTCTGAGGGGCTCGGGATTGATTTCGGATGGTTAACGGAGGTTTGGACTTAGGAATTGCAGCAAAAAAATTGCTGCTGGTGCCATTTTGCTGGTGTGGCCACACCTGCGGATGGGCCGCCGTAGGTGCGATGGCCGCAGGTTTGGGAAGAGGCCAGGCTGGGGGAAGCCGCAGGTGCGAGAATTGGACTTTTAGTGGATGTTCACAGGTGCGCACCTGGGACTGCAGGTGCGGGTCCGCAGGTGCGGATTAACTGGACAGAAAGTATAAATAGGTGCCTCCGCGAAATTTTGGCATTTCTTCCATTTTTGCATGCGGGTTGAGCTAGTTTGAGAGCAAACAGAAAAAGGAAGTCGAGAGTCATCAGTGGAGGTAAGTTTCCCAAATTTAAAACTCGTTTCTATGTTATTTTTTGACGGATTAGGCTTGGAATTTGAGGAATTAAAGTAGAAAAGTTGGGAAAAATGGGAGGAAAATTTAGAAAACTTTTTTGGTGTTTTGAGTGGGCAATTGAGGTCGGATTTTGGTAAATTTGGTATGGGTAGACTCGTAAGGGAATGAGGATTCTAGTTTTGTGATTTTTATCAAATTCCGAGACGTGGGCCCGGGGGTTGGATTTGGCCGAATTTAGAGAATTGTGTTAAAATTTATATTTTTTGATTGGGTTTTGTTCCTTTAGCGTATATTGATGATGTTAATCTGTTTTTTGTTAGATTCGGAGCATTTGGGAGCCAATTCGAGGGTCAAGCGCATCACAGAGTAGCTTTTTGGTTGTTTTGAGGTAAGTAACGATTGTAACTCTAAACTTGAGGGTATGAAACCCCGGTATTTGATATTGTTTCTGGTAAATGAGGTGACACACATGCTAGGTGACGAGCGTGTGGGCGTGCAACGATAGGGATTGAGACTTGGTCTGTCCCGTAGCGACTATTAAGCCGTGTATTCGATTTGAAACCTTACGACATCTTGTATTTTGGAAATTTATACTTGTTTATGGGCTGTGTGCCATGTTTGGGGCCTCGTGCCGACCTGTTTAGACCCTCAGGGGTATTTTCCATGTTTGGGGCCTCGTGCTGACCTGTTTCGAACCTGAGGGGTATTTTTACACTATTCTCACACAATCCTGATAGAACATCTGTGAACTCAGTCATGTTTACCACTTGTTATTTTCACTGTTATCACACTGTTTTGAAAACTCTTAGAAGTATTTTGGGCTGAGTCCCGTGAGTTGAGATGAATAGCCCGAGTGGCTTGTGAGGATAACTGAATGAGGCCGAGAGCCGAGTATGTGAGGATAGTTATGGATCGGGATGCGCGCCACAACAATATATATGTATTGAGGCCGAGAGCCGAGTATGAAAGAATAGTTATGGATCAGGCTGCATGCCGCAGCAATAGTTTATTTATATATTACATATGGATCGGGCTGCATGCCGCAGAAATATAGATTATATATTATGTATGGATCGGGCTGCACGCCACATCAAGATATGTTATATATGGATCGGGCTATACGCCCCATCAATATATATATTGGATCGGGCTGCACGTCGTACCGTATGTTATATGGATCGGGCTGCACGCCACAACAATATACATTATATATGGTGATTATAAAACATCAAGCCATTTAAAATCATTTTGTTTTACATTTTAAATGGCTTGATGTTTTATTATCACCATTTATTTTTCATATCTTTATCCCGACAGCATTACTATTTCTTATCTTGATGAACCAATGATTGTGACATGTAATGAGACAACGTAACAAAAGGACAGTGATTCAGAAGAAATAGAAGAAGAGGATGTAATACCTGAAGACTTCGTCAGAGAAGTAGAGAATTTTGAGAGCAAGCCCAAGTCCAACCTGGACAAGACCGAGATAGTCAACTTGGGACATTCTGAAACTGTCAAGGAAACTCGCATAAGCATCCATCTATCACCGTCAGAAAAAAAAGGAATACACTCGGTTCCTGAAGGAATATGATGATATATTTGCATGGTCATACAATGATATGACAGGGTTGAGCACATCCATAGTGGCTTACAAGTTACTATCAAATCCTATGTGTCCGCCAGTGAAGCAAAAAATCGGGAAATTCAAGCCAAATATGAGTATGAAAATCAAAGAGGGGGTCACTAAATAGATCAAAGCCAAGGTCCTCAGGGTAGTTGAATATCCAACCTGGTTAGCCAACATTGTGCCTGTTCCAAAGAATATGGGAAAGTCAGAGTCTGTGTTGATTATCGGGATCTAAACAGAGCAAGTCCCAAGGATGATTTTCCGTTACCAAATATACACATTATGATCGACAATTGCGCCAAGCATTAACTCCAGTCCACTGTATATTGCTTCACCGGTTACCATCAGATTTGGATGAACGAAGAAGACGCAGAGAAAATAGCCTTCATTACACCATGGTGAGTGTACTGCTACAAAATAATGTCATTCGGTCTGAAGAACGCTAGGGCCACCTACACGAGGGCTATGACAACGATCTTCCGCGACATGATACATAAAGAAATAGAGGTATATATAGACGATTTCATCATTAAATACAAGAGGGATACAGAACATAGCAGATTTGAGGAAGTTCTTTGACCGACTACGAAAGTACAATCTAATATTAAATTCTGCAAAGTGTGCATTCGGGGTTCCTACCGAAAAATTTATGGGATTCATCGTCAGTCGCCGAGGAATAGAATTGGACCCGTCAAAAGTTAAAGCCATCCAACAATTACCACCAACAAAAATCAAGAAGGATGTGATGAGTTTCTTGGGATGTCTCAACTACATCAGCCGTTTCATAGCACAGTCCACAGTAATATGTGAGCCGATTTTAAAAATGATGAAGAAGGATGCCGCAACCAGTTGGAACGAGGATTGTCTAAAGGCTTTTGATAAAATCAAGGAGTACTTGTCCACACCACCAGTCTTAGTCCCGCCAGAGCCTAGTAAACCACTACTACTCTACCTTGTAATGTTAGATGGAGCCTTCGGTTGCGTTCTGGGACAACATGACGAAACGTGAAGAAAGGAGCACGCCATAAACTACTTAAGCAAGAAGTTCACTCCTTATGAAGAACGATACTCTCTGCTGGAATGCACTTGTTGTGCTCTGACATGGATAGCTCAAAAGCTAAGGCATTACTTCTGTGCCTATACTACATATCTCATATCAAGGATGGATCCCCTGAAGTACATCTTTCAGAAACACATGCCTACGGGGAAGCTCGCCAAGTGGCAAATCTTGCTGAGTAAGTTTGACATTATCTATATAACTCAGAAAGCAGTCAACTGACAAGCATTAGTAGATCATCTTGCTCAAAATCCTGTAGGAGGAGAATACGAACCCCTAAAAACGTATTTTCCCGATGAAGAGGTATCATTCGTAGGAGAAGATATTGCTGAAGCCTACGACCGTTGGAAGATGTTTTTCGACGGAGAAGAAAATTCTAAAGGAGTGGGTATCGGAGTCGTCTTGGTATCATAAACCGGTCAGCATTATTCGGTGTCTGCAAAACTCATATTCCCATGCACTAACAACATGGGGGAATATGAAGCTTGCATATTAGGGCTTAACCTGGCTGTTGATATGAATGTTCAGGAACTGCTGGTGAACGACGATTCAGATCTGCTTGTGCACCAGGTACATAGAGAATGGGCTACAAGGAATTCCAAAATACTACCTTATCGGCATCATGTACACGAAATGAAGAAGAGATTCACGAAGATAGAATTCCGGCACGTCCAAATAATTCAGAATGAGTTTGCTGATGCATTGGCCACCCTGTCATCAATGATACAACATCCAGAAAAGAATTTCATCGATCGTATTCTGGTAAGGATCCATAATCAGTTGGCATACTGTGCTCATGTTGAAGAAGAAACGGACGGAAACCCCTGGTTCCACGACATCAAAGAATATTTTACAAAAGGAGAATACCTGGAACATGCAAACCATACTCAGAAACGCACCCTTCGGAGACTGTCCAATAATTTCTTCCAAAGCGGAGGAACTCTATACAGAAGAACACCGGATTTGGGACTGTTAAGGTGTGTTGACACAAAAGAGGCTTCTAAATTTCCCGAGGAGATACACGCCGGAAACTGCGGCTCACACATGAATGGCTTTGTCTTAGCCAAGAAAATACTCAGGGACGACTACTTTTGGATGACCATGGAAACATACTGCATCCGGTATGTTCAGAAGTGCTACCAATGTCAGATACATGCAGACATGATACGAGTACCGCCGAACGAGCTTAATGCAACAAGCTCACCTTGGCCGTTTATTGCTTGGGAAATGGATGTCATTGGTCCAATCGATCCCACCACCTCAAACGGGCACCGGTTCATTTTAGTGGCCATCGAGTACTTCAATAAATGGGTTGAAGCTGCATCTTACAAAGTTATTACCAAGAAAGTAGTTGCGGATTTTGTCCGCGACCGAATCATCAGTTGATTTGGGGTTCTAGAGTCCATCATCACTGACAATGCCGCCAATCTCAATAGTGATCTGATGAAATCCATATGTGAGACTTTCAAATCAAGCACAAAAATTCCACAGCATACAAGACCCAAATGAATGGAGTCGTGGAAGCTGCCAACAAAAACATCAAGAAAATACTAAAGAAAAAGGTAGAGAATCACAAGCAATGTCACAAGAAATTACGATTCTCCTTATTGGGATACTGTACCACAATTCGCACATCAACCGGGGAAACCCATTATCTACTGGTTTATGGTATTGAAGCCGTCATTTCAGCCGAAGTAAAAATTCCTTCCTTGAGAATCATACAAGAAGCTGAACTTAGCGACGCAGAATGGATGAAGAGCCGCTATGAGCAACTATCCCTCATAGACAGAAAAATGATGAATGCAGTATGTCACGGTCAGCTTTATCAAAACAAAATGTCCATAGCCTTCAACAAAAGAGTCAAGCCAAGACAGTTCGTACCAGGGAAAGTGGTGCTGAAAAGATCTTTTCGCATCAAGATGAAGCCAAAGGGAATTTCTCTCCCAACTAGCAAGGTCCTTACATGGTTCATAGAGTATTGGCAGGAGGAGCACCATACTTGCCGAGATGGACGGGGAAATTTTTCCAAAGCCTATCAACTCAGACGCAGTCAAAAGATATTATGTGTAAAGCGTTTATGCTTCTTCATACGATGTACATTGAACTACGCTCGACCTCCCGTTTAAGAGGGGTTACGTAGTTAGCCCTGTGGGTTCGGTCACAATTCAATAAAATTTCTATTTTCCCCACAGTCAGAAACTAGGGCAGAATTTTGAGGAGGACCCTCAAAATTCCGAAGCAAGTTCAGCCAACCGCAACGCATGGAGCAGTCAGGAAAGTCATCTATTTAACTGGGGCAGATTTTTGAGGATACGGAATGAGAAGTCGTAATGTCTCTGATTGTGTCATAGCTACTCGTTCATCTAACTAAATTCTAAACTATATACTACTATGTCTTTTGAAAATTATGCACGCATACTTTTTAAAAAAAAGAGAAAGTTTGCTTCAGCAAATGCTACCCTAATAGTTTGAACAAGATCTTCCGGCAGAGCAGAGCAAAAATAGAAGACAAAAGTTCGAACCAACCTTCCCCCATAGAACTTACAATTTTACTTTGGATGCAGGCACAATAAGACAACGATATCTGCAGTCACATGAAGTCACTGCCTTCAAGAAAACAAATTATGTGGCGCAAACATCTCCAACTAAGAAATATTTTACTTTCTCACTATCACTCATCGTTTTCTTGCATGAGGCTAAGAATTTCCTCCCTAATTCATAAGGCTAAACATTGTCTTTATTTGCATGAGACTAAGCATTATCTCTTCTTTTTGCATAAGGCTAAGCACTAGCTTCATCTTGCATGAGACTAAGCCCTGTCTCAATCTTGCATGAGGCTAAGCCCTACCTCCTCTTTGCATAAGGCTAAGCACTGCCTTCTCTTTGCATGGGGCTAAGCTCTGTCCCGATATTTTCATAAGGCTAAGCCCTGCCTCCTCGTTGCATAAGGCTAAGCACCGCCTTCATCTGCCATGAGACTAAGCCCTGTCTCAATCTTGCATGAGGCTAAGCCCTGCCTCCTCTTTGCATAAGGCTAACCACTGCCTTCTCTTTGCATGGGACTAAGCAATGTCCCGATTTTTGCATGAGACTAACCCCTGTCTCAATATTGCATGAGGCTACGCCCTGTCTTCTCTTAGCATAAGGCTAAGCACTGTCTTCTCTTTGCATGAGACTAAGCACTATCCCGATTGTTTGCACGAGGCTAAGCCCTGTCTCAATATTGCACGAGGCTAAGCCTTGCCTCCTATTTGCATAAGGATAAGCATTGCCTTCTCTTTACATGGGATTAAGCACTGTCCCGAATCTCACATAAGACTAAGCACTGTATCTCTTACATTATTCTCTTCTCTCGGGCTAAGCTCTGCCCTCGACTTCATACAAGACTAGGCCTCATCTTGGTTGCTTCTAGCACCATGTCTTTGCACCTCATGGGTTGGAATATCGACAACTTGTCCGAAGGTGCCATAGTCTGAAGGCACCATCCTCATAGCCAGAAGACACCATGCCATGGATTGAGGATCTCTCAAACTTGCATATCAGTTTTCAAAGGCGTCATGGTTCGTAGGCGCCATTTTCATGGCCCGAGAACATCATTTCATGGCCTGTGAATCCCTTACCGCACAATTCATGGCCGGGGACGTCATGATTTAAGGACATCATCCTCAATCCTCCGAAGACAACTATAATGGTCTAAAGGGAATTTGCATTATGTCTAAATTTACGCAAATTTATACGTATATGCTTGCAGTACATCTTCTGATTTGCAGGTGACCCGTTGAGTAACCATTATTCCAACAGGAGCGATCCCTCTCCTGTTCCTTCATACTCTTTCAAACCTGACCACTCACCGTAACCATTTCACCCATTCGAAACCTTGTACCCGTCATCGGTACATTTCGCCGGTGGATCCAGAACTACACACGGCCTGATTCCTGTAAAACCAGGGATATGTAGGCAGCTCAGAAACCAGAGTGCGGCCTATATTTCTCAAACCACCCTATTCGGTCAAACTTGGCCATCATGTCTTTACCCGAAAATTCTTTTATCCTTCCCGGATAAAGAGGGGCAGCTGTTGATACCCATTTTTTTCCTATGTTATTTTCAAGATGCATATATATCTTCAAAACAATTAATGAGTATCAATTAATATTTTTCCATAATTTTCTGTAATTTTAAAAGGATTTTTAACTAAATTATTCCATTATTTTGTTGTCCAAATAATTACTGTCACACCTCCTTTTTCACTACCCCGGATTAACAAAGGGGTAATAAGGGAGTTTTTCCAATTAAAGTGACATTATTCGATTTTGGGACTTATTATTATTTCAGAGTCGCCACCCGGATTTTTGACGATGCTCCGGGACATCGTTTTGTTTTAAAATCCCAAACCGAGGAAACTTTGACTCTGTTTTAATTTGTCTGCAATCAGAAATTCGAGTAAGGAATTCTGTTAACCCGTGAAAAGGTGTTAGGCATTCCTGAGATCCGTGGTTCTAGCACAGTCGCTTAACTATTTATGTTTGGCCTAAATTATCTGATTAGTTACATATTTTAGCCTATTGTGCATTTTAAACCTTTTAAACCGTTTTTAATATTTATGAAATTATTTTTTTAACAAGTCACGATGTCGTACACTTGTCGTTTTGGTATACGTCGCAAACCGCGCCACATGGAATGCACTCGCGATTTGCTACATGTTTATTTTAATATTTTTTGATATTATGGTCGGGTCAGATGAAATGCACACCTGAATGGAATTTACGTACCGTGACCATGCCACGGGAACCGTACTGATAGTCACGATAATTTATTATTCGCGCCTAAAACAAGCTACGATGTTTATGATTTATTCTTTCTAAGTTTGAGATTATTATAAGACATGATTTATGGAAGTCAAGTTGTAGGGAATCATTAGTCCTATAAATTATAGACAAACTACTATGAATTATTTACAATTTAACGAGTTCTTACTAATTCTATTTCAAGGATTTGTTGAAACTAATTATAGTTGAAACAAAAGAAGTTAAAACAAGAAGATATCTACAAGAAAAAGTAGACAAATACACTATCAGAAAGATTAATTAATAATACAATCTCAAAAATATTCGTATTAATATAGTAGGTATTAAAAATGGACCTTTCATAGCTTTGTTGTTACCAAGCAAAATATGGCATCAACTTAAGGCAATCAAATCGTTCCCATCACAGATTTAGCATGGGAAAACCACGAAACTAATTAAAAAAAAAAAAATATTCCAAGCCCAAACTAAGTAAACTGACAACTAATGGACTAACACCAATGAGAGCATCATATTTCATGGTTTCACACAGTAAAATTTTTTTTTGCTTTCACGATCCAAAAATTCAAATAAACACTCAATACTCATTCAAGATTTTCAATGACACCAAGTGAAATGATGAACCAAACATAAGATACTCAAAATTAATTAAGCTAAATTGAAAATGAAATACACAAATTAAAAAAGGAAAAACTAAATATCGAAACAAATCAAGCATTTAATTAAAGAGATACCAATTAAAGCAAACTTAATACCATTGAAGCAGTAGATAGAGAAACAGACCTTTGTACATGCCTCAAACCAAACTTTATTTAACAGGAAACTCCAAGAAAGATTTTGTACAGAAATGATGACTATTCAGCTAACGAAGACCAAAAATGGCTACAAATCTGGAGCCAAAACGCGAACACGACTTCGAACCGGAACCGGAGCTTCGCTCAAAACATCGACCAAACAATGACTGTTTTGGGAGTGATTTCGAGGCTATTTCATGGAGATTCAAGGGCTGTTTTTTGTGGTCTTTGTGACTGATGGGGGCTGAATTTTAAGGTTGTTTATAGGTATGAAAATGGCCGTTTTTATGGAGATTTGAAGGTGGTTTTACCGTTGCATTTTTGGGGCATTTCAGCTGCATTTTTTGGCCTTTTTACCTGGGTTTTGGACTAAAATAGTGATGTTTTGGAGGTTGTTCGACTGGAATTTTTGGTGCTGAAGGAAGCTGGTTTAATTCTTGAGTTTTGGGAGTTGGGTGGCGGCTCTTGCCATTGATAAAGTGGGTGAGATCCTCTCCGTCACCCTCTGCTTCTGTTTTTGTTTTTGTTCTGCAGATGTCTTTGTTGTTGAAGATGAGAGAATGAGGAAGGAGAAAGGGGGAGGGAAAACGGCGCATATCTGAAGGGGGTCTGGTTGTGAGAGATTGTGTAAGGAATAAGAAGATCCTTGAGGTTTTCTTTATATTAGGGGTCTTCTAGGTTAATGGGTATGGGCTTAGGAATCATGGGCTTGATCCGAATTGGGCCAAAATTTTGCCAAATTTACCTTTAAAAGTGGCCCTTTAACTCTACTAGATTAAAGATATTAATTCCTAAAATAATGACTATAAAAATATTAAGCCATTCCTAATTAATTAAAACAAACTACCTTATGAAGTTATAGATATATATATATTGATATTTTCAAAGATTATATTAAAAATAAAAATGGGTTAAAAATAATATTTTTCTAAAAATACCTAATACCTAAATTAAATAGAGAAAAATGAACCTATTTTTGTATCTTTTTCAATTTTTGTGATAAAATAAATTAAAAAGGTCAAAACTAGTTAAAAGAACGATATTAGACCTAAACTAAATATTTAAACGCTAAAATGTATAATATATCTGGGAGGGTCAAAAATTACGTGTCCACAATTACTAATTGCATCACAAATGATTTTATGATAATTTTATTACTTAATTTTATCACCTTATATTTGTATTAAGCTTTAATTACTTTATGCATAATTATATTCTACATTTGTAGGTTATAATTGCAATAACTTTGCAATAATACCCCATGTGCGTATAAATACTTTATTTTACACGAAAATAAATTTTTATATTTTATTAAGTAATTATTTCGAATCATTTTCAAACACAAATAGCATTTGTATCATTTATTAGCTATTTCAATAGATTATTTTATCAACTTAACTGGGTAATTAACAAATAGCCTCTTTTAAACTAATTTTCGGACACAGCCCAATACCATAACCTTACCCATAACTCAAACCCAATAACCCAATTACTGTAACCCACCCAACCCCCAGATTTAATCCTGACCGTTGATCTCAGAAGATCAACGGTCTAGGACAATCTTTCCTTTTTAATATACCAAACCCCCGAAACCCTACCTCACTTCTCCAAATATGCCGCCTTGAAACCCCCTTCCCTCCTTTCTTCTCTCTCACCCTTCTCCTAACCTTAGCCCGCCGTCACCAAAACCCCTTTGATTCATGATTTCCTTCTTCAATCTCAGGCCATATCCGGCCTCTTATCACTGCTGGTGTTCCGATTTTCATATTACTTGATGGAATCTCAAGAAGTTTGAGCCAGTTTTGGTTCAAACCCATTTTCTTCTCGGCTGATCTGTCCATATTCACCCCATGTCTATGAGTATTATCATTTTTATGTTTTCATGACTTCAAATCTCTGGTTCAAAACACGATTTTTTTCCTACCTCCGTTTACTTAGTATAAATTTAACTATTTCTGGCTAAATCAGTTCAGATCTCTTTAGATCTGAAGTGTTTTTAGTTTGTTTAGTAGTTTCCCTTTATGATTCTTCCGTTTTTACTACTATCATCAACCGATTTCATTTTTCCCTAAAAGCTAGGGTTTCGAGTTTTCAACAGATTTCTGGAAAATATTTTCAAACGTTTAAGTCTTTAACTCTGGTAATGGATACCTGTTCTTCGTTGTAACACCGTCATTCTTCTTTACAAAAAAGACAGGATCACCCCAAGGTGATACACTAGGCCGAATGAAACCCTTATCAAGCAACCCCTGCAGCTGCTCCTTTAACTCTTTCAACTCTGGTGGGGCCATGAGATATGGAGGAATAGAAATGGCCTGAGTTCTCGTTAACAAATCAATACCATAGTTCATCTCCCTGTTGGGTGGCATGCCTAGAAGATCTGATGAGAGTACATCTGGCTAATCCCTTACTGTCGGAACTAACTCAACGATATGATTATCAACACTGACATCCTTCACATATGCTATATACGCATCACACCCCTTCTCAACTATCCGCTAAGCCTTTAGAAATGAGATAACCTTGTTAGGAACATAATTTAAAGTACCTCTCCGATCTAACTGTGGCAAACATGGCATAGCCAGTGTCACAGTCTTGGAGTGACAATCATGAATGGCATGATAAGGCGACTACCAGTCCATGCCCAAAATAACATCAAAATCAACCATACTAAGCTACAATAAATCGGCTCTAGTGTAAAAACCACTAAGAACAACTAAACATGCCCGATATCGCATGATCAACAACAAGGGAATCCCCCAAAGGTATGGACACTTAACGGGAGAACTCAATAAATCACGCAATACACCCAAATATGGAGCAAAGTAAGATGACATAGAGCAATAAGTGGAGCCTGGATAAAATAAGCTGATGTATCTTTATGATAGACCGAAACAATACTTGTGATGACTGAGTCAGGTACTAATTCCTCCGTCCTAGCAGGAAGAGCATATTACCTGGTCTGGCCTCCCCCTCTAAGGAGACCTTCACCTTCCCGACCTCCACCTCTAGTTGGCTGTGCAGGTGGAATGACAATTGGTGCGGTGACCATGGACTGTGAAACATGAGGAACTAAAGGAATACGCTGAGCCTGGGCAGTGTGTAAGGGTGCACCCCTCCTGAGCCTGGGGAAATGCCTCACCATATGACGAGTGTCACCACACTCAAAACAAGCTCTCGGAGGATGCAGATGTTGTTGCTGGCTCGGGCCTGATTAGCGGGATTGACCACTGAAAGCACCCCGTGTAGGAGGTACACTAGACATTGGCGGTGCATAATAAGGAGCCTGGGGCCTAGAGTGTCCGGAGTACCACTAGAGGTTGGAAGTGCTGAATGAGCATGGTAGCTCACATAGCCCCTACCATTAAGAGCTGCAAGTGGGGCACGTCACCACTATATGTGCCAGAATCTCGAGGCCTCTTGGCCTCTCTCTCCTCTATCTCTTGGGGCTACATACCCTCCAATATCCTAGAGATCTCTACTACCTGCTAGTATGTGATGTCTATCTTTAGCTCTCAGGCTATGCGAAATCTAACACCACGGTTGAGCCCCTCGATAAATCGACGGACTCACTCTTTAACAGTAGAAACCAATGCTGGTGCATGTCTTGCCAAATCACTGAACCATATCGCATACTCGGATACAATCATAGAATGGCGCAACTTCTCTAACTCTGCACGCCATGCATCTATGAGACTCTGGGGAACAAAATCCCTCAAAAACATGTGTGAGAGCTAACCCTAGTGAGTGAAGATACCTTAGTCGGAATATCTAACTCATATGCTCACCACCACTGATAAGTCGCTCCCTTAAGTTGGATTGTAGTAAGAACAACTCCACTAGACCCCTAAGTACCCATAGTATGGAGGATACGGTGGCACTCCTCAAGAAAATCATGGGCATCCTCTGACTTCAAACCACTGAAAGTAGGAGGGCGCTACTTCTTATCCTCTCGAGCCTGAGCTGCTCCCCCCTCAGAAGCTGTTGCCCTAGCCTCGAGCTGAACTGGGGCGACCGGCTACACTGGTATGACCTTTGGGACCTGGTCAACTTGTACCCGCTTCTCTAGGGTACGGGAGGCATGAGTTGTACTCCTTCCCCAACCTGAGTTGTGGCAGGAGAAAGTGGGATCATCCCATCCTAACCTAAGGTACCGAACAAGCTCAGAAAGTGGGCGAGAGTCTCCTGAAGTGCTAGGGCAGTAGTTGGCGTCTTAGGTTCCTTCTCTCCAACTCGAACTACTAGTGGCTGCTCTACCGTAGCTCGTGTAAGTGCTCTAGATGTACCACGTGGACGTCCTCGGCCTCTACCCCAGCCTCTTGTGTCCTAGCATAGGGCACATGTGTCTGGTCATCCGATTTGACTTTGCATGTCCTCACCATCCATGAGAGAATAGAAATACATGAGTTTAGTATCCTGAAGTCCACTATTTCACACGATAAGAAATCAAAGAAGTGAGCTTTTCCCACCAGTTACATAACCTCCCGAAGATAAGTACAACATCTCTGTACCGATCCACGAGACTCTTCTAAACCTGTTGGTGACTCATAACACCTACGAACGTAGAGATCCGATACCAACTTGTCACAACCCCAAAGGGTCATCTTATAAATTAATTACCTCAATTTGCGTGAACAATGTGGGCGTGAAACCGAAAAGCTTTGATGTGAAAATATGAGAAATAGTAATTTTTGGAATTTAAAATTTTGTTTTAGTTGACTTTGTTCAATATTTTTCGTAAACGGACCCGGATCTGTGTTCCGACGATCCCGGGAGGTCCGCAGTAGAATATAGGACTTAGGCATATGCCGATAATTGAATTCCGAGGTCTCTAGCCTTAGAAATCAAATATTTAAAAAAATTATTTTGCTGGATTTTCAATGAAATAAAGAACTGAATTAATTTTTGAAAACATTTGTATCGGGCCCGTATTTTGGTTCCGAAGCTCGATACAGGTTTGTTATGACATTTAAGTCATATCTGTGAAATATAAATTGAAGTGTTCTTGAGAAAAATCATGAGTTTTGAGGTTAAATTCGTAGTTTTAGATGTTATTTACGTGAATTAATCGCACGAGCAAGTCCGTATGTTATTTTAGACTTACCTGCATATTTTGTTTAGAGCCCCGAGGGCTCGGGTGAGTTTCGGGTAAGCTTTGGGATGTTTTGAACTTGTAAAATCTAGTGTCATAGTTGTTCTGGTGTGCCCGCAGGTGCGACCAAGCCTTAGCTCCCATACGTTTGCAGGTGCGAACCCTTCTGCGCAGGACGCGCGACCGTAGCAGCGGCATTGCAGTCGCATGTACGGCCCAAGCTGCCCACCTCTTTTCGGCAGAAGTGGAAGCTCTCCCGCACGTGCGCAAGCGCAGGTGCGAGGGTCGGGCAGTGAGTTCATATTAATTAGAACTCCAACCTTTTTCATCTTATTTTTCACAAGGGTAGAAGAGCTAGGGCGATTTTCTCACGGATTTTCTTCCAAAATCATATGTAAGTGTTCATTAACTTTTTTCTTTCAATTACCCAATATTTTTCATCATTTTTCAATCGAAAATTAAGAATTTTTATTGTAAAAATTGAGGGTCTGGGTAGAATTAGTGAATTTGGTAAAAACCAAATTTTAACCTCTAATTGGGGTCGGATTTTGAAACTAATTGCATATTCAGGCTTGGGGTGAATGGGTAAACGAAATTTGGTCTGAACCCTGAGTTTGGACCAAGCAGGCCCGGGTCGGGTTTTAAAGTTTTTTGTGAAAACCTAGGAAATAATGATTTTCCAGTAAAGTTAGTTCCTTTAGAATAAATTAATGATACTAAACTAATTTTTATTAGATTCGAGCGGATTAGAAGCAAATTCGAAAGGAAAAGCGATAATTGAGTAGTGAGTGGGCTGCGAAATTGAGGTAAGTGTTTGGTTTAATCTTGGCTTGAGGGAACAGGAATCCCCAACTTAAATGCTATGTGAATTCACATGTGTGTGGTGTATAGGTGAGGTGACGAGTATCTATGCACCGCCAAATTGTCTGTTAATCATGATCCCTTCCCCGGTTTCCAATTATTTGCTTCCGGTCTTAATTGTTTCATGATCATTCAGGTTTATATGTCTATTTGGATTCATAAATTTATTGTTAAGTATTGCTTCAAGTAATTTTAAAGTGTCGGCTATTCTTTTGGTTTTGTTATATTACATAAGGATTGAGCTTGATGTCAGTGTTACGATATGTATAGAGATTTCGGTTGGCTTTGTTACGACATGATAATTGATGAAGTTATGAGTTTTACAACTTCTGTTTACAATTGTTGATATAAAAATGTTGTGAAAGGATCGGCCTGAATTGATAAAGTTTTTATAAATAAACTGATATGATATGTCTGGCAGGAGCGGGTTGCACGCCGCAACAGGAGAAATAAGGGTGACATACATAGGGAGGAGCAATAAGGGTGGACAGGTGGAAGTGGGTTGCACGCCGCAACAAGGAGTGATTAGGGCGAATATTTATGTTTTACTGATTTTCGAAAATAAGGATTTGAAGACCTCCGATTTTATTAAAAAGGTTTTCATACTCTGATTTTTAATGTGGTTAAAATTGAAACTTGGAAATTTTGAGGAGTTGATTATAACTGATATCTGAAAAGAGTTGTCTGAGTTGTTATTTCTATTTACTACTGCAAGTTACTGGTTATCGTGTTTGTTATTATTGTTTCTTTCTTGCTTTATTATTTATATTTTTCACAGGTTATACTGTAAACGCCCCACCGTATCCTGGTCAGTACTTCATCGAGGTTAGGCTCGGCACTTACTCAGTACATGGGGTCGGTTGTACTGATACAACACTCTGTATTCTTTTGGGCAGATCCCAGTACCGGCTAGACTTAAAAGATTATTGTAGTTGCACGCTTTCGTTCGGAGACACGAGGTAGATTTGCTGGTGTCCGTAGATTCCTAGTGTCTTCTCTTTACTTTATAGATGTTGTTTTATTTCATTCGAAACAGACATATATACTTCTTTCAACCATTATCTGTAGTATTCTTAGTAGTTCGTGAATTGTGACACCAAACCCCGGGGTAGTTTTATAGTTATATATTTAGTTCGTGGTTCGGTTTTATTATTGATATTTATTAGTGTTCATGAAGTCATTTAGTGGGAAGTGTTGTATTCGTATTTATTTTAAATTGTTCTATTATGTTTAGGTAACTTTAAAAGGAAATGGTTAGTAAATTTCTAACATCGGCTTGCCTAGCAAGTATTGCGTTCGGCGCCATCGATCCCGTGGTTTGGAAATTTGGGTCATGACAAGTTGGTATCAGAGCACAAGGTTACATATGTCTCACAATTCACGAACAAGCTTGATAGAGTTTGAGGGAACCGTTTAGAGATGTCTGTACTTATCCCACAGAAGCTATGAAGTTAGGAACAAACTGAGTTGTTATTTCTACTCTGTCGTGTGATTCTTGGTATCTCAATATACTGATTTACTTCTTCTACTCTCTCACAGATGGCGAGAACATGTGATTTTTCTTCCGCTAACAAACAATCCGGTCTTCCAGCAGTAGCGGCTTCTATTAGGGGCAGAGGCCGAGGCCAAGGCAGGGGCATGACTCAGCCTGTTGCTCATACTGCAGCCCCAGATTGAGATTGATGGGGGGGGGGGNGCTCCATCTCAGACCGTTCAATCTGGACCAGCTTAGGTTCCAGAGGGGTTTATTGCTACTCCGGCACTTCAGGATGCTTTGGTCCGATTACTAGGCCTTATGGAGAGTGTAGCCTCGACTGGCGCACCCCTTATTGCAGTAGTCACATCTCAGGCTAGAGGAGGGGTCCAGACTCCTGTTACCCACACTCCTAATCAGACTACTCCTCAGGTTCAGACCCCAGCAACCAATCTAGTTGGGGTAATTCAGCCAGTTGCTCCAGTGCCTCCCGTTGATGGGGCAACTATGTCCACTGATGCTTTGTGGAGATTGGACAGGTTCATCAAGCTTTTCCCTATTCACTTCAGTGGTGCTACTTCAGCGGATGCTATGGAATATCTGGACAACTGTCATGAGGTTCTTCGTAATATGGGTATTTCGGAGACCAATGGGGTCAATTTCACTGTGTTTCAGATGACTAGTTCCGCCAAGAAATGGTGGAGCGATTATTTGTTGACTAGAAAAGTTAGGTCACCTACTCTGACTTAGGATCAATTTTCACATCTCTTTTAGGAGATATTTTTTCCTATCACTACTAGAGAAGAGAAGCGTTGTCAGTTTGAGCGTCTTCAGTAGGATGGCATGACAGTTACCCAGTATGAGAATTGTTTTGTAGATTTGGCTCGGCATGCTATTTTTTTATTTCCTATAGAGAGGGAGAGGGTTAGGATATTTATTGACGGCCTTGCCTAGCCCATGAGGTTGCAGATGGCTAAGGAGACAGGGACTGAGATTTCATTTCAGGATGTGGCCAATGTGACCAGGAGAGTTGAGAGGGTTCTCGGGATGGGAGGTCAGGGGTCAGACAAGAGACCTCCCCATTCCGATAGATTCAGCGGTGCCTCGTCTTGAGGCGGACATAGAGGCCATTCCTCCAGGCTATTTAATTTAGCAGTTCGGACATCCCATGGTGCCTCAGGTGGCCGTGGTTCTTACTTACCTTATTCTGATTAGTCAGCCCTTATCAAAGCACCTCCTCTTCAGAGTTATTATCGTGGTCAGCCGGTTCGTCAGGGTCAGCCTCCGTATCATGATGGTTGGTATAAGTGTGGTGAGTATGGACACATTCAGAGATCTTGTCCGAAATTTTTGGGTAAGCAACCTTAGTACAAGAATTCTTGTGCTATAGTTCCGGCACTAGCTGTAGCACCACCTACCCAGCCAGCCAGGGGGTAGGGGTCAGGTAGTCAGATGTAGAGGTCAGAATGTTAGAGGTGGAGGTCAGCATGCTAGAGGTGGAGGACAGCCCGCTAGAGGTAGTGGCTAGCCCGTTAAAGGTGGAGGACCACCTGTTATGGATCCTCCCGGTGACGCAGTTCAGGGTGGTGGGGCCCAACCCCGATTATATGCATTTCCAGCCATACCCGAGGCAGAGTACTCCGATGCAATTATCACAGGTACCATTTCAGTTTGTAATAAAGATTCTTCAATTTTGTTTGATCTGGGGTCTACTTATTCTTATGTGTATCCTTGTTTGTGTGTCTACGGCGGTGAGGGATTCTATCGTTGTAGATCATCTATATCGTTCGTGCGTAGTCATTATTGAGGGTCTTGAAACTAGAGTAGACCTATTGCTTCTTAACATGGTCGATTTTGATGTCACATTGGGCATGGATTGGTTGTAACCTTATTATGCCATCTTGGACTGTCACGCCAAGATAGTTACTTTAGCATTGCCGGGATTGCCTCGGTTAGAATCAAAAGGGACTCCAAGTCAATCTCCCAGCAGAGTGATTTCATATGCTAAGGCTCGTCGCATGGTTGAGAAAGGATGTTTCGCTTATTGGGATCATATCTGTTATTCCGATGCCGAGATTTATTCAATAGAGTCAGTGCCTATTGTTTGGGAGTTTCCCGAAGTGTTTATTGCAGGCCTCCCGGGTATGCCACCCGACAAAGATATCAATTTTTGCATTGATGTTGCTTCGGGCACTCAGCCTATTTCTATTCATCCATACCGGATGGCCATAGCAGAATTGAAAGAATTGAAATACCAGTTGCAAGACCTGCTTGATAAAGGTTTTGTCATGCCTAGTGTCTCGCCCTGGGGTGCACCCATTTTTTTTGTAAGGAAGAAGGGTGGATCAATGAGAATGTGTATAGATTACAAGAAGTTGAATAAAGTTACTATCAAAAATAAGTATCCGTTGCCGAGAATTGATGATTTATTTTATCAGCTTCAGGGTGCCAGTGTGTTTTCGAAAATTGATCTGAGATTGAGCTACTATCAGTTGAAGATTAGGGCGTCCGATGTTCCTAAAACAGCCTTTCAGACAAGGTATGTGCACTATGAATTTTTGGTAATATGTTTTGGCTTGACTAATGCCCAAGAAGCCTTTATGGATTTGATGAATCGAGTTTTCAAGACTTATTTGGATTCCTTCGTAATTGTATTCATTGATGATATTCTTATATACTCCCGTGGTCAGGAGGAGAATGAACAATACCTCCATATAGCACTCCACACTTTGAGGGATAATTAGTTGTATGCAAAATTTTCAAAGTGTGAGTTCTGGTTACATTTAGTAGGTTTCTTGGGTCACGTCGTATTAGCAGAGGGTATTCAGGTAGATTCTAAAAAGATAGATGCAGTCAAGAACTGGCCTAGACCCACTTCAGCCACGGAAATTAGGAGCTTCTTGGGTTTGGCGGGATACTACCGTCGTTTTATGGAAAGGTTATCTTCTATAGCATCCCCGATGACGAGACTGACTCAGAAGGGTGCCCCATTTAACTGGTCAGATGAGTGTGAGGCGAGCTTCCAGAAGCTCAAGACAGCCTTGACTTCAGAACCGGTATTGGTGTTACCATCAGGTTCAGAATCTTTCATGGTATAGTGTGATGCTTTCTGTGTTGGGTTGGGAGCGATATTGATGCAAAAGGGCAGGGTGATAGCATATACGTCTCGGAAGTTAAAGATTCATGAGAAGAATTATCCTGTCCATGACTTAGAGTTGGTGGCCATTGTTCATGCATTGAAAATATGGAGGCACTATCTTTAGGGTGTACCATATGAGGTTTACACGGATCATCATAGCCTCCAGTACTTGTTCAAGCAAAAGGATCTTAATTTAGATAGAGGAGATGGTTAGAGTTATTGAAAGATTATGACGTCACTATATTGTATCATCCAGGAAAGGCCAATGTGGTGGCCGTTTCATTGAGTAGGAAAGCAGTAAGTATGGGTAGCCTAGCATTTATTCCAGTTAGTGAGATACCGTTAGCTTCAGATATTCAGACTTTGTCTAATAAGTTCGTGAGGTTGGATATTTCGCCCAGCCATGTTCTAGCTTGTACATTTGCTCGGTCTTTCTTATTCGAGCGTATCAGTGATTAGCAGGATGATGACCCGCACTTGATGGTCCTTAGGGGCACCGTTCGGCACGATGGTGACAAGAAGGTTACAGTTGGAGATGATGGTGTTTTGAGGATTCAGGGTCGTATGTGTGTGACTAATGTTCATGGCCTTCGTGAGTTGATTCTTGAAGAAGCTCATAGTTCTAAGTATTCTATTCACCCGGGTGCTGCCAAGATGTACCAGGACCTGCGGCAACACTACTGGTGGCGAAGGATGAAAAATGATATTGTTGCTTATGTGGCTCGTTGTTTTAATTGCCAACAGGTGAAATATGAGCATCAAAGACCCGGTGGTTTACTTCAGCAAATAGATTCCTTAGTGGACGTGGGAGCATATCACTATGGACTTCGTTATTGGAATCAGAGGAAGTTCGACGCGGTTTGGGTTATTGTGGATAGGTTGACTAAATCAGCATATTTCATTCTAGTGGCAAGTACTTACACTTCGGAGCGTTTGGCAGAGATATATGTTCGAGAGATTGTTCGTTTTCGCGGTGTGCCCGTTTTAATCATTTCTGATTGAGGTACGGAGTTTACCTCGAACTTTTGGAGGGAAGTTCACCAAGAGTTGGGTACCCAAGTTGAGTTGAGAACCGCATTTCGTCCTCGGACGGACGGGTAGTACGAGCATAATAATCAGATTCTAGAAGATATGCTCCGCGCTTGTGTTATTGACTTTGGAGGTTTTTGGGACAAATTTTTGCCGTTAGCAGAATTTGCCTACAATAATAGTTATCAGTCGAGCATTCAGATGGCTCCCTATGAGGCTTTATATGATAGAGGGTGTAGATCGCAAGTTGGGTGGTTTGAGCAAAGAGAGGCTTGGTTATTGGGTACAGACTTAGTGTAAGAGGCCTTAGATAAGGTCAAGACTATACAGGATTAACTTCGTGCAGCTCAGTCTAGGCAAAAGAGTTACGCCGATTGTAAAGTTAGGGATGTGGAATTCATGGTTGGAGAGAGAGTATTACGTTGGGTATCACCCATGAAGGGTGTCATGAGATTTGGGAAGAAGGGTAAGTTGAGCCCTAGGTATATCAGACCATTTGATATTCTTGATATAGTGGGGGAGGTAGCTTATAGACTTGTGTTTCCTCCAAAGTAATCCTTAGTTCTTCCGGTATTTCATGTATCTATGCTCCGGATATATCATGGTGACCCATCCCACGTGTTAGATTTCAACTCTATCCAATTGGACAAAGATTTGACTTATGAGGAGGAGCAAGTAGCCATTTTAGACCGGCAGGTTCGACAATTGAGATCAAGGAGTTACCCTTCAGTTCGAGTGTAGTGGAGGGGTCACCCTGTTGAGGCAGCTACTTGGGAGTGTGATTCGGACATGCGGAGTAGATATCCCCACTTGTTTGCTAGTTCAGGTAATTTTCTATGCCCGTTCCAGGACGAACGTTCGTTTTAGAGGTGGAGATTCTGATGACGTAAAGGGTCATTTTATAAATTAAGACTCCATCCTAGGCTCATTAGCCTAAAAAGACTAATTTTAATTACTTCGAATTGCATGCGCAGTCCGGGCGTGAAACCGGAAAGCTTTTATGTCAAAATATGAGAAATAGTTATTTTCAGAATTTAAAATTTGGTTTTAGTTGACTTTGTTCAACATTTTCAGTAAACAGACCCAGATCTGTGTTCCAACAATCCCGGGAGGTCCGCAGTAAAATATGGGACTTGGGCTTATGCCCAGAATTGAATTCCGAGGTCCTTAGCTTTAGAAATCAATTTTTAAAGAAAATTGTTTTGTTGGATTTCAATGAAATAAAGAAATGAATTAATGTTTGAAATCGTGGGTATCAGGCCCATATTTTTGTTCCGGAGTTTGATATAGGTTTTTTATGACATTTAAGTCCTATCTATGAAATTTGGTAAGAATCGAAATTTATTTGACGTGATTCAGAGGTCCGGTTAAGAAATAGTGAAATTGAAGTGTTCTTGAGAAAAATCATGAGTTTTGAGGTTAAATTCGTAGTTTTAGATGTTATTTTCGTGATTTGATCGCACGAGCAAGCCCATATGGTGTTTTGACGTGATTCAGAGGTCCGGTTAAGAAATAGTGAAATTGAAGTGTTCTTGAGAAAAATCATGAGTTTTGAGGTTAAATTCGTAGTTTTAGATGTTATTTTCGTGATTTGATCGCACGAGCAAGCCCATATGGTGTTTTGACGTGATTCAGAGGTCCGGTTAAGAAATAGTGAAATTGAAGTGTTCTTGAGAAAAATCATGAGTTTTGAGGTTAAATTCGTAGTTTTAGATGTTATTTTCGTGATTTGATCGCACGAGCAAGCCCATATGGTGTTTTGACGTGATTCAGAGGTCCGGTTAAGAAATAGTGAAATTGAAGTGTTCTTGAGAAAAATCATGAGTTTTGAGGTTAAATTCGTAGTTTTAGATGTTATTTTCGTGATTTGATCGCACGAGCAAGCCCATATGGTGTTTTTAGACTTATGTGCATATTTGGTTTAGAGCCCCGAGGGCTAATGTGAGTTTCAGGTAGGCTTTAAGATGTTTTGAACTTGTAAAATCCGGTGTCATAGTTGTGTTGGTGTGCCCGCGCCTGCGAGCCTTGAGCCACAGGTGCGACCAAGCATGGGCTCCCCTATGTCCGCAGGTGCAAACCCTTCTGCGCAGGTGTGCGACCACAGAAGCGGTATTGTAGTCGTAGGTGCGGCCCAAGCTGCCGAGCTCTTTAATGCAGAAGCGAAGGCTCTCCCGCACGTGCGCAAGCGCAGGTGCGACCCAAGCACCGTAGGTGTGAGGGTCGGGCAGTGAGTTCATATTAATTAGCACTCGATCCTTTTTCTTCTTATTTTTCACAAGGGTAGAAGACCTAGGGCGATTTTCTCAAGGCTTTTCTTCCAAAATCATAAGTAAGTGTTCATTAACTCTTTCCTTTCAATTACCCAATGTTTTTCATCACTTTTCGATCAAAAATTAAGAATTTTCATGGTAAAAATTGAGGGTTTGGGTAGAATAAAGGAATTTGGTAAAAATTGAATTTTGACCTCGAATAGGGGTCGGATTTCGAAACTATTGCATATTTGGGCTCGGGCGTGAATGGGTAAACGTAATTTGGTCCGAATCCCGAATTTGGACCAAGCGGGCTCAGGGTCGGGTTTTAACCTTTTTTTTAGGAAAACTTAGGAATTAATGATTTTTCAGTAAAGTTAGTTCTTTTAGCATAAATTAATTATATTAAACTAATTGTGATTAGATTCGAGCGGGTTAGAGGCAAATTCGAAAGGAAAAAAGGTAATTGAGCAGTTAGTGGCCTGCAAAATTGAGGGAAGTGTTTGTTTAACCTTGACTTGAGGGAATAAGAATCCCCAACTTAAATGCTATGTTAATTCGCATGTGTGTGGTGTATAGGTGAGGTGAAGAGTATCCATGCACCACAAAATTATCTGTTAAACATGATCCCTTCCCCAGCTTCCAACTATTTGCTTCGAGGCTTAATTGTTTCATGATCATTGAGGTTTATATGTTCTTTTGGTTTTGTTATATTACATAAGGATTGATCTAGATGTCAGCGTTACGATATGTTTATAGATTTCGGTTGGCTTATTTATGAAATGATAATTGATGAAGTTATGAGTTTTAGAACTTCTTTTTACAATTGTTGATATAAAAATATTTGTGAAAAGCGTGGCCTGAATTGTGAAAGTTTTTATAAATAAAATGATATGATATGTCTGGTGGGAGCAGGTTGCACGCTGCAACAAGGACTAATAGGGGTGGCTAGGTGGGATCGGGTTGCACGCCGCAACATGAGAAATAAGGGTGATATATATAGGGAGGAGAAATAAGGGTGGACAGGTGGGAGCGGGTTGCGTGCTGCAAAAAGGAGCGATAAGGGTTAATATTTATGTTTTACTGATTTTCGAAAATAAGGATTTGGAGAACTCCGATTTTATTAAAAAGGTTTTCATACTGTGATTTTTATTGTGGTTTCAATTGAAACTTGGAAATTTTGAGGAGTTGATTATAATTGATATCTGAAAAGAGTTGTCCGAGTTTTTTTTATTTACTATTGCAAGTTACTGGTTATCGAGTTTGTTATTATTGTTTTTTTCTTGCTTTATTGTTTATATTGTTCACATGTTATATTGTTAACACCCCGCTGTAGCCTCGTCACTACTTCGTCGAGGTTAGGCTCGGCACTTACTCGGTACAGGGGGTCGGTTGTACTGATACTACACTCTGCACTCTTTTGTGCAGATCAAGATACCGCCCAGAGTTAAGAGATTATAGTAGCTGCTCATTTTCGTTCGGAGACACGAGGTAGATCTGCTGGCGTCCGTAGATTCTAGGAGTCTTCTCTTTACTTTGTAGATGCTGTTTATTTCATTCGAAACATACATATATACTTCTTTCAGCCATTATTTGTAGTATTCTTAGTAGTTCGTGAATTGTGACACTAGACCCTGGGGTAGTTTTATAGTTATATATTTAGTTCGTGGTTCGATTTATTATTAATGTTTATTAGTATTCATGAAGTTATTTAGTGGGAAGTACTAGAGTCTGTATTTATTTTAAATTGTTCTATTATTTTTATGTAACTATAAAAGGAAATGTTTAGTAAATTTCTAACATCAGCTTGCCTAGGAAGTATTTTGTTAGGTGCCATCACGATCCCGTGGTTTGGGAATTTGGGCCGTGACATCTCTACAACATTGTTTGCCTATCAACATGCGAAATACTTGAAATAATAACTCAAAATCTTAAAACATCAATAACTCCATAAGTAAAATCTATAACTAATTATGTACAACTCCCAAAACATGGTGAGGTATAAGTCACAAGATCTAGTAACAGTGCTAAAAAATCCTATAAATCATTGCCTAAGATAGTGTAATGAATTAAGGAAAAACAGGATAGAAGGGGACTCTGAAGCCTTCGGGCGCGGGTGGGTGTATATTGAAGTCTCCAAAGAAACCTCAACTCACTAATGTCGGACTGGTAGGAATTACCTGGATATGCAAAAAACGACGTACAAAAGTGTAGTATGATTACACCACAACGGTAATTGCCAAGCCTAACCTCGGTAGAGTAGTCACAAGTTCAGGTCAAGGCCCTACTAGAGATAATAAGAAACAAGATGAATGATATAATGATAGAATGATAATGACAATGGAAGTGAAACAATAAGGGATTTACAAGAAGTTAAAAACACAAAATCAAGACAGTTAATACAATAAGGAAGGAAGCATGGATTTACATGTTAAGGAAACAAACAACCAAGGAACATACAACAAATAGGGAAAGATCAACAAGGGCCACCACCGAGGTACCGCCTCGTAGTCCCCAAATCATAAAAGTAACTGACAATATTTCCTTATATCACAGTGGGAGCCTTTACATTTAGTTTTGAAAAATCATTTTTTCCCCGCAATATCACCCCACATTTTAGCTCACCTTATAACACTGCATGGCTTCCAGTAATTACCCTACTAGCCACGCGTATCTAGCTCACCTTATCTCAGTGCATGCGTTTTCACACCCAGACCTTATATCACCACATGTGTATCAATATCACATGTATCACAAATCGCACATCAAGTACTCAATATTACAACTTGCCAGAAAAGCCAACAATAACTAAATTTCACAATAAGGAGCCCACCGCTGAACCACAATGTACACAAAGTCTCAACAATAACAATCAAATATTAACTTAGTAAAATAATTTTCGCAACTTACACTTTGCCTCAATAAAAACCATTGCCTTACAACTCAATACCAATCTCAACAGCAAGATATTCCAAGAATAGCAATTTCAGGTAAAGAATTCAACAATTAAATGATGAATACGAAATAAAAGAAAGCAAGTAATTTAGCGAAACATTTAGAAAAAGTTGCAAATAAGATATAAGACAAGTAGTCATATGAAATTAGACTAAAAAAATATGGTGACTATAACAGGTTAATGTAACTCAATTAAAGCATAAAAGGGAACTACATAGCTAAAAACCGGAATTTCAACATTTAGCCCGTGTACACACTCGTCACCTTGTGTATACGACCTTCACATATCGCAATTATCACGACAATACCAAATCCTTGAGAGGAACTCCCCTCACATAAGGTTAGACAAGTCACTTACCTCAAACCACGTTATTTCAATCAACTAGAAGGATTTTCCCTCGATTTTCCAACTTGGAACGTCTTGAATATACACAAAACAATTTCATAATTTAAATATAACTGTAGGAAACTAATTTAAACAATGAAATTACGATCTTTGCAAAGAATTGAAAACTCGACCCAAAAAGTCACCCTGGGCCACATCCCAGAATCCGATAAAAATTTCCAAAAATCGAACAACCATTCGATATCGAGTCTATCCAAAAAAAGAATTATTCCAATCCGACCTCGTTCCGCCTTTCAAAACTCAAAAATTTAACCTAAGGAGTTTCTATATTTTTTCCCAATTTCAAACACCAGTACCAATTAAATGATGAACATAACTATAGATTCATGTGAAATCATCAAAAACAATTTAGAATTACTTAATCCAAAGTCGTCTCTAAAAATCCCTCAAACGTTTTCCTAAACCGAGCTCTCTATGTCCGAAAATGAATTATGAATCAAATCCTCAAATTTCCCATTTTCTTCCCAGCGACTTCTGTTTCTGCGGCCTTTGGGTCTCTTCTGCGACGCTGCACCTGCACATAAGCCATCGCAGGTGTGGGAAACATTTAAGTCCACAATTTCCGCTTTTGCAGACTGTGGCTCGGTCCTGCGGAGTATTTTCCGCTTATGCGAAGGACGACCAAGCAACCCCTCTTCTGTATCTATGACAACATCTCCGCAGCTGCAGATGCGCACATGCGGTACACTCCTCGCACATGCGATCCCATCTGGGCTAAGACATTTTCGCACCTGCGATCACCTGCTCGCTTGTGCGATCCCACACCTGCAGTCAACCCCTCCGCATGTGCGATGACACTAGAAGAGCCAAGCTTCAGTAGAACACTATGTCTAAAAAAAGATCTGATTTCTATTCGATTCACCGAGGGGCCCTGTCCGAATATACCAACAAGTTCTAAATAATATAACATACCTAACCGAGGCCTAAAATCATATCAAACAACGCAAATTCTACTAGTCACAACCCAAATTCAAGCGTACGCAATCGGAAACTTCAGAATTCCAAAACAAACACCGATTCATACCAAAACAACTCTAATTGACTTCAAATTTTGCACACAAGTCATAAATGACATTATGGACCTTTTCCAACTTCCGAAAATCGGGATCCGACCATGATTTAAATAAATTTCACTCCCGGTCCAACTTTCCAAAATCTTTCAACTTTTCAACTTTCACAAATTCACGCTAAAATGACCTATGGACCTCTAAATCAACATCCGGACATGATCCTAAGACTAAAATCACCCTACGTATATATTGGAAGCATCAAATCTCCATTCCATAGTTATTTTCACACGAGTCAAACTACGGTCAATTCTTACGACTTAACCTTCCAACTTAGGCACTATGTATCCTATATCATTGTGAAACTCACCTAAAATTGAACCAACCACCCCGTCAAGTTACATAACCACAATATAGCATAGATAAAGCATAATATAGAGTACCTGGGGGAAAAATACTCAAAATGACTGGCCGGGTCGTTACAGGACCTATTCAGGAATCCTAAAGTACGCACGGACACTCGTCACCTCATACATGCGTAGCTCCCACAACATATAGAATATAATAATTATAGTACCTATGTGGTAAATTCCCTCCCAAAAGGTTAGACACGAGACTTACCTCACTTTGAAATTTGATAACCGGCTTCAACGCATCTCTAACTCCTCAAACTAATGAAAAACTGTAACGACCCGGCCGGTCGTTCGTTGAGATTTTCCCTGTTTTCCTCGTTTTTGATTTATCATATGCTGATTAGCCTATTTATGTTATGTTGAGTCGGTTGGTTCGGGTTCGGAGTGGTCGTGGTGAGAACAGAGACACTTATTCCCTTAAATTAGCTTAATAGTTGAAAAAGTCAATTAGGAGTTGAATTATTGATAAACAAACTCGAAATGTGGATTTTATGTCTCAGATAGCTTCGTTAGGTGATTTGGGACTTAGGGGTGTGTTCGGAATGAAGTTCTGATGTCCGGTGATGAATTAGGCTTGAATTGGCGAAAGTTAGTTTTTGGCGATTTCCGGTCGGCAGGGCAAAATAGGCTATCAGGGTCTAAATGGAATTCCGACAGTAGGAGCAGGTTCGTAGTGTCTTCTTTGATATGTCTGCAAATTTTCAGGTTAATCGGATGTGTTTTGGTTTGTTTCGGCATCATTGGCAAAATTTAGAAGTTTCAAAGTTCATAGGCTTGAATTTGTTGTGATTTTGGTGTTTTTGCGTTGTTTTTGGTGTTTCAAAGGCTCGACTAAGTTTGAATGAGGTTATGGGATGTGTTGGCATATGCTTGGTTGGGGTCCCGAGGGCCTCGGGATTGATTTCGTATGGTTAACAGAGGTTTGGACTTAGGAATTTTCAGCAAAGCTGCTGCGGGTGTCTTTTAGCTGGTGTGGCCGCACTTGCGTATGGGGAGCCGCAGATTCAATGGCCGCAAGTGCGGAAAGAGGTCAGGCTGGAGGAAGCCGCATGTGCGAGGCATGGGCCGTACCTGCGAAGGCGCATGTACGGGTGAGGCACCGCAGGTGCGAGATTGGACTTTTAGTGGAGTTGCGCAGGTACGCACCTGGGACTGCAAGTGCAGGTGCACAGGCGCGAAGCATGGGCCGCATGTGCGGATTACTTGGGCAGGAGGATAAATATGTGCCACCGCAAAATTTTTGCATTTTTCTTCATTTTGCATCCGGGTTGAGCCAATTTGGAAGCAAATTGAAGGAGGATTTTGAGAGTCTTCAGTGGAGGTAAGTTTCCTGGACTATAAACTCGTTTCTATGTTACTATGTGACGGATTAGGCTTGGAATTTGTAGATTAAATGGAATAAATCGGGGGTTTAGGGCTTCGGTAATTGGGACTTTTAATTAAGGAATTTAGGAGTTGTTTGTGGTCGGATTTTGATGCATTTTATATAGACTCGGGAAGGGATAAGGATTCTTGTGACGCGGTTTTCATCAAATTCTGAGACGTGGGTTTGGCCAATTTTGGAAATTGTGCCTAAAATTGATAGTTTTCTATTGTGTTTTGTTCCTTTAGTGTATATTGATGATGTTAATCCGGTTTTGGTTAGACTCGGAGCAATCGAGAGCCGATTCGAGGGGCAAGAGCATCGCAGAGTAGCTTTTGGGATGTTTTGAGGTAAGTAACAATTGTAACTCTAAACCCGAGGGTATGATACCCCGTATTTTACATTGTTTTGAATGAGGTGATGCACATGCTAGGTGACAAGCGTGTGGGCGTGCACCGATAGGGATTGTGACTTGGTCCGGCCCGTAGCGACTATTAAGCCGCGTATTCGATTTGAAACCTTATGACGTCCCGTATTTTAGAAATTTATACTTGTTTATGGGCTCTGAACCATGTTTGGGGCCTTGTGCCGACATGTTTAGACCCTCATAGGTACTTTAACACTACTCTCACACTATCCTGATAGAGTAATTGTGAACTCAGTCACGTTTTCTACTTGTTGTTATTTTCACTGTTATCACACTATTTTGAAACTTTGAGAGGTATTTTGGGCTGATTCTCGTGAGTTGAGATGAATTGCCCGAGTGGCTTGTGAGGATGACTGAGTGAGGCCGAGAGCCGAGTATGTGAGGATAGTTATGGATCGGGCTGCATGCCGCAGCAATATATATATATATATATATATATATNCCATATAACATACGCTGCGGCGTGCAGCCCAATCCATATAATAGCCGACTGCGCCCACTGGGGGTTTACAGACTCCAGAGGGGCTCCTACAGCCCAAACGATATATTTCCTGCGGCGTGCATCCCGATCCAACATGTATATTGCTGCGGCGTGAAGCCCAATCCAATATGTATATTGCTGCAGCGTGCAAACCGATCCATATATAACATATATTGCTGCGGCGTGCAGCCTGGTCCATAAATAATATATATATATATATATATATTATTTATGGACCAGGCTGCACGCCGCAGCAATATATGTTATATATGGATCGGTTTGCACGCTGCAGCAATATACATATTGGATTGGGCTTCACGCCGCAGCAATATACATGTTGGATCGGGATGCACGCCGCAGGAAATATATCGTTTGGGCTGTAGGAGCCCCTCTGGAGTCTGTAAACCCCCAGTGGGCGCAGTCGGCTATTATATGGATTGGGCTGCACGCCGCAGCGTATGTTATATGGATCGGGCTGCACGCTGCAGCAGTATATATATATATATGTGTGTGTGTGTGTGTGTGTGTGTGTGTATTGGATCGGGCTGCCCGCCGCAGCAGTTGTGTGTATTCATGGTACTTGTTCAGTACGAGTGTTTAGTGTGAGCATGAAATACTGATAGTGGGGTCCCGAGTGATTGAGAGGCTTGCCCGAGAGGCTTTATTTGTGAGTGATACTGTGCCCGAGGGGCTTATATTTTATGAAACTACTATTTTCACTCTTCTTTACACTGAGCCTCTGATGATAATGTTGGACAAATGTTTTTATACGAGATTTTTAATGAAAACGGGAATTTTATGAAATATTCAGAATGTAGATTCCTGACTTGATTTATTTATTTCCACTGTTACTTATTATATGGATTTACATGATTCATAAATGCTCGTCACTACACTCAAGTTTTTAGTTACTTTAATTACTTACTGAGTTGGCGTACTCACGTTACTCCATGCACCTTTGTGTGCAGATTCAGGTACCGGACCCTCTCACTAGTTGATTTTCGGACGTGCTTGGAGTTGTTCGAGGATCGAGGTAGCTGCTCAGCGTCTCCAGGTCACCTCCCTTCCTTTCCTCAGTTCATAGTTTTTTCTTTCGTACATCAGACTTTTGTAATAGCAAGTCACCTTATTGTACATTTTATTTATAGTCCTAGATGCTCATGACAATTGACTCTAAGTTTGGGGTAGTGTATAAATTGTTTATCTCATTTTGATGTTTTAAATCTGCTAGTTTTGGGAAACCATGAAATATTATGATAGTCTGTAATGGTTGGCTAGCCTAGTTCCATGATAGGCGCCATCACGGCCGGCTTAAGATTTGGGGTCGTGACACAAATGATCCGGAACAGTTCAACAACGCGCAAATTAATCAAAATGTCATGACCCAAAATCCACTATAGGTCGTGATGGCAACCAATATCTCCGTTAGGTAAGCCGACGGTGAACTATCATCTTAATTATTCATTTTATTATTTTTTTAATCATGAATCTTATTAGATAAATAGAATAAAATATGGCGCTCATAGAAACCTGTGTTTTTCTTTACCAAATTTCGAATATTAATAAATCATAAAGTGAAATGACAATGATAAAGTGGACTACAATAATAAACATCCATTAGGAACCCCCAAAAACAACTCGGAGTCACAAGTGGATGAGCATCTACGAGAAGGTATAATAACAATACAACATTTGTCTATAATACAAGGTAGACATGATAAACTAACTAATTATGATGGATACTCTGTATGTTGCGGATCACAACAAAAAATGTAGCTCACCATAAAGTCCCCGTAATAGTTGTGCCCTTGCAGAAAAATGACCACCAGAAATATATATACCTGCACAATAAGTGCAGACGTGTGGTGATGATGGGTCGATATTGACACTTACTAATGGTCCAATAAATCAAGTACAATAGAAAGTAAACAAGTGTAAAACATGGTAATTAAACAGTGAAAACAAGTATAGATACATGATACGATCCTACTCTGAACAGTAAACACAAACCCTCAAATATTGGTTACCTCCCCAAATAGAGTATAAACAATATGGTCCCCACCAGATAGGTCATCACAACTCAAGTCATGGAAACTCACGGATACAGTCGCTTATTGTCAAATATTACGCACGATTCCGCCGAGGAGAACATCCCGACCCTATAAGAGTATTTCATAAAGTTTCCAAGGCGAACGACCCGATCCCATAAGAATATTGTACATGAAAGCTGCCAAGGCAAATGGCCCGATCCCATAAGAGTGTTTTATAGAAATACCGAGGAGAACGAACTGATCCCATAAGAATATAATACATGATATTGCCAAGGCGAACAACCCGATCCCATAAGAGTGTGTTACAATGATTGCTGCTTAGGTGAATATCCCGATCCCATAAGAGTATGGTACATAATCCTGCCGAGGTGAACGGTCTGATCCCATGAGAGTGTGTTACAATAATCTTCCAAGGAAAATAGCATGATCCCATTAGAATAAGAAGCTTAACTGATCCTTGACCTACTCACGAATACACGTTTGATTATGAAGTTTAATTAAAACATTTCTATGAATACACACAACGCATGAGATATTCGTAAGGGAAGCACAATTTCCACGACTAATCAAGTAGCTCGTCTAATTTCTGAAATATCGATTCTATTACTCTATACAAGTCTAATCTCGGGTTGTAATGCGAAATAAAGTTATTAAACATGCAAGAATAACTCAAATAGTACAGTTAAAACATGGCGTGAATCTTAGTCTACCCAGGCGTAAATAGGAACTCTAGCATACGAACGGACACTCGTCAACTCGTATGTGTGTAGCTCCCACAACATGTAGCATGTAATCAATATAAAACCTACGTGGTAATTTCCCCATCACAATGTTAGATAGGAGACTTACCTCGCTCCGAAGTACGGTTGTTCAAAACCGAACCGAAACCGTTAACCGTTAACCGAACAGAACTGATGGCTTATTGGCTTATTTGTATCGGATTATCAGGGTAAGATGGTGAAGTGACTGAGATTTTATAATTAAAGGCTTAACGGTTTGAGGGCCGATTACTCAATTTTCTTATCGGGTAAACAGTTAACCTGTTAAAATTTTTTATATTTACACTTTTACTCCTATATATATAAAGTACTATTGAAACCCCTATATATTAAGACTTTGTTAGGCCAAAACAGTCTTGATGTTAATTTCTATTTGCCATAGGTACTTAAGAATGCATTACATATTAGATGGAAAAGCTGCCAAGACTTGTATCAGTTGGACTTCTTCACTCGCAGAACAAACAGGAGAGGAATTCAAAGGAATGGTTATCACTGAAGGGGTTGAAGTATGATGATCCTTTCTCGGACAATTATTTGTCTTGCAATTTAGCAAACGCGGATAGCTGGTGGCCATTATATGTTCTAATACCTTTTGTTAGATGAATGGGAGGATGATTGATACCTTTTATGGAATTGATCAGTGATCATATTGTAGTGCAATGAACTAGAAGTACTTGACATGATTGTTTGGTTTTATGTCCTTTTTTAAAATCTGCTTTTATGGAAGAACAAATGTCTTTTCTTTTGGTCTTGTGAAGAATGAATGTTTGATTTATTACTTAACTTGGTTAATACGTGTATGAGTAGTCCTAAAGATTCTTTAATTCAAAAATACCGTTTGGTTTGATCTTAGCTGGTATTAAAAATTTTGTATTGATTTAAAACTGTTTGGTATTGATTGAATGATTATTCAAAATATTACTATTTGGTTTAGCCGATAAGCCGCCTGATAATTGTTAATATGATACCTATCTGCTCGTTGTCTTTCTGGATGGCTAGCAGATTACTATATTTATAATCCGATAACCATTAAGCTGAATCGTTAAGCGTAGTTATCCGCCTTCTCCACACGATAAACACCCCTACTCCGAAGTTCCATAACTGACTCCAATGCCTCTCTAACTCCTCAAATCAAAGCCAAACAATCTGAAACTAGTCAAACAACGTGAAAATTAATCAAAATATATTGTAATGCTTACAATGTAACAGTTTATAATGATTCCCAACTCCGCTTCAAAAGTCAACAAAGTCAACCCTCGGGCCCACATGCCTGAATTCCGAAAATATTTGAAGATAAAAATTACTCATAACATTACGAACTCAAATATATAAATTATCCTCAATTCCATGTCCAGTTTCGTGTCCAAATCTGAAATTACCGATTTCTAGGCTCTCTTAAAATCACACAATTTACATAAATTTTTATGTTAGATCCTTATGAAATCCATAAAATTAGCTTACAATATGTGAGAATTACATACCTTGCAATAGATAATGAAAATATCATCTTCAAGAGCTCCAACAATCGCCTAACCAAGAGAAAATGAGAGAAAAGTGAGCCAAATCCCGTAGTTAACAAAGCATTGTACCCAGCAATCACCGCACCTGCGGCCAAACAATCGCACCTGCGACTCCACACCTGCACAAAATCCATCGCAAGTACAGTCCCCTCTAAGGCCAGCCAAACTCGCTTATGCGAAAAAATGCTCACTTCTGCGATCCTTCACTAGCCTTCCCATCTCTACTTCTGCGGAAGATTTGGTTGTGCTTGCGGAAGTGCCCCTGCTCTTGAGCCTCTGCATCTGTGAAAGGCTAAGCATCTTCACCTTTCGCTTCTGTGCTCCATTGCCCGCATATTCTAGCTAGCAGGTATGGTGTATTCCTCGCACCTGCGAATCTAGTGAGCCTCAATCCCATCCGCCTCTACGACTCTTGGGCCTCTTCTGTGGTGTTGCACCTGTGGCCAAAACCTCATCGGTGCGATCTGATTCGCACCCGAGGCCCCGCCCAACAATACAAATGCATTCTAAAACATGACACAAACTAATTTGAAGCCTCAAATATGCATAACAACGTCAAAACTATGAATCGACGGTCGAAACCTTTCTTTAAACTTTCAAACTTTGACGAATGCGTCCGATTTAGACTTAAATTTTTCGAAATAACACCAAATTTTATGCACAAGTAACAAATAACGATACAAACCTTTTCCAAGGCTCGGAACTCCAAATGGACATCAATAACACAAAAGTCCACTTCAAATCAAACTTAGGAAACTCTAAAACCTTCAAAATCCCAACTTACCATATCATGTCTGAAATCATCATACGAACCTATTGGAACCTTCAAATCCCGATTCCAAGGTAGTTTACTCATAAGTCAAATCTTCCAACTTAAAGCTTTTGAATTGAGAATTTTCCATCCGAATCAACTCGGAACTTACCAAAATTCCATTCCGACCATAATTACAAGTTATGATGCATGTAGTGAAGCTACTCAAGGCCTCAAACTGCCGAAAGACGCTCTAATGCTCAAAATGACCGGTCAAGGGAAACAAGTTAGTTTTACTAAGATGAGCGGGAGACATGATAAACAATTGAGAAAAACGTTACGTGGAATGAATTATCATTTTTACTAGATCCTCGAATAAGATAATATGAACTTGAAGTTCATATAAAGATAATTCATCTGCAATATATTGCAAAGAATGCCAGACGAATTTGCTGACCCAATGAAATTAACTATATTCTCACTAAAAATGCTCATATTATAATAGAAGGACAAAGTCTATGGTACTATTAAAGCGTATAGAAATCAGTTTCAAATATGATTCTCAACAACGAATATGAGAAAATGGTCATAATGGTCATAATAAGGAGGCAGCTGATCTAGAAGATCACATGACATAACATGTAATAGTCCGACCGGTCATTGTGATCATTTGTAGTTTAGCTTGGTGGTTTAAGTCTACGAGTTGCTTCATATGATGTATTATGACTTGCATGTATGGTTGGTTTTGGTTTTCGAGTGGTTCGGGAGTGATTTAGAAGAATGATTATCATTTTCGAAGCTTAAAGTTTGAAGAGTTGACCAAGATTGCCTTTTTTGTATTTGATCTTGGATTTGAGTTGTGATGGTTCTGTTAGGTCTGTATGACTATTTTCGACTTAGGTATGTTTCCAAATGTATTTTTGGAGGTTCCTATATTATTTTGGCTTGAATTGGCGAAAGTTGGATAGTTCAAGGTTTGGAAAGTTTGTAGTTTTGACCGAGAGTTTCCTTTGTGGAAACCGGGTTCAGATTTTAGTTCTTGTAAATGGTATAACTAATTTTGTCATTTGGGATGTGCATGCAAAATTTGAGGAAATTCGGAATTGATTTGATACGGTTCGACGTGCGTCTTGGAAGTTGAATGTTCATTAGTTTAATATGCTTGAATTAAGGTGCAATTCATAGTTATGATATTATTTTGTGTGATTTGAGGCCTCTAGTAGGTCCCCGTTATGTTTTGGAATTAGTTGGTGTTGTTTGACGGGGTCCCGGGAGGTTTCAGATGAGTTTCATATCATTTTCACTGATGTTTGGATTGTAGATTTTCTAGTGATCTTATGTTGTTCGCGATCGCGGGAGGGTGGTGGCAACAATGAAGTGCTATTTTAGTGGCTGATTTTTTGGTCACCACAATCTCGAAGAAATGGTCGTATTCGCGGAGCCTAGAGGGGAGGTGTTCATCGTGTTCACGTATGTTGAGTCTCATTCGCGTGGAGGGTGAGACTGGATGGTTTCTTCGTTACTGGCCTTCGTGTTTGCGTATGGGTGACGGCATTCGCATAGGCCATCTGAAATTGTGCATCGCGTTTGCGGGTGCCAAACCGCGTTCGTGAAGAAGTCTTTTTTCCGGCTTATGATTTGTTCTCCGCGATCGCGAAGTAGGTCTTGCGATTGCGAAGAGGACCCCTAGGAACACTTATATGTTACTCTATTTTGAGGGTTTTTGTTATTTTATATCTTTTTGAGTTATAGAGCTTGGAGTTTTGGCTATTTTGAAGGGATTTTTTACGATTCGGATTGGGGTAAGTATTTTTTACAGAGATTTGGTTATTATTCACGATTATATCTTTGTTTGAGAATTTAATTGATGAATCTAAGTGGAAAAATGGGGGATTTTAGTAAAAACATTTTTTAATGTAAATAAATCATTTGAATGTCGAATTTGAGGTCGTAATTGGATGATATTGGTATGGTTGGACTCGTATTTGAATAATCATTTGTGAGTTTTGTTGGGTTCCAGGGTGAGGGCCCGAGGTTGACTTTTGGCTTGACTTTGCATTGTTGAACCAAGATCGTAAATTTATATTTTGGGCTTCTTTCCTACGGCTTTTACTAATAATATTAATTTATTTGCAAAAATTCGGGTCATCCCATGTTGATCACGTAGGAAGGGATTATTAGTGGATTGATTTAGCGTATTTTAGGTAAATTATCATGCCCCAAACCTGGGGATACATGGCCGACCCCGGTGTCATGTTTTCCTTGAGCGTACCACTTTGTAAATGTGAAATTTAGAAGGGTAACCCTCAACTTAGACCGACGAGGCCTACATGCAAGCTGACAATACCAATCAAGCCCGACGAGGCCACCATGAATGTTTACAACTAGCAGTACCAAACTGACATGTACATAGGGCTGACAAGGCCACAATACTGATATACAAAATATACAGGATTCATCTACAAGCCTCTAGAAATAACAAAATTGTATTATGATTGGGACAGGGCCTTGGCCTACCTATCAAATTGTATATATAAAATAGACTCTGAGGTCTAGACGGGTAACTCCGGGTGAGTGGAGCTTACCAATCAAGTTGATGTATGGCTATGTCTACTGCGAAGGTCTATCCGGTAGTCTATCAGGATCTCCAGGCATGAAACCTCGTGTCCCCGTCAAAAGGGACGTCAGTACGAAATAATGTACCAAGTATGAAAGGCAACAAAATAACTTAAAGTTGAAACTGAACTGACAATATAATAACTCAGAATAGTTAGGAGTCAGAGATGATCTGAAGATATGCTTACCTGCTGATATAGACTCAACTCACTCAATATAGTAAGTAAAATAGCTCTGTGGCCCTATAAGGCTGGTATAACTGCTATGAGGTAGTAGGCTCACTCATAGGCTCTCGGCATACTAGGCTCGGTATCTCGACCATTCTAGGCTCACTCATAGGCGCTCGGCCACAGTAGGCTCGGTATATATATATATACATATTGACCCTATGTTCTCTTGACTGGAAGAAGACAATACATAACTGCATATAAATTCCCGATAAGTGAAAATACTATAACTTGTGAGACTAGGATAATGTACATAAATTCAGGAGTACGAACTTCTCTTTATGTCTCGTTATTAAACACATGTAGTTACGTGATCATGTCAAAATGAGGAAAAGTTTAGCCTTAATGTTGGTTGAATTCCCAATGCACACGCAAGTTTACGTGGTCGACAAGTAATATAGGATTTTAAGTCCAGATATCGTACCCACAGAGACTTGTGTAAACTACTAGTTAATTCACTTTAATCGTTCTTTAACCAAGCCAATATAAAATCAATGATGTACTAATTTATACTAAAATTCTATGAAATAAATAATTATCAAGTGACAAGAACTATTGTAATGTATTTAGTAGAGATACATATTCCAGGGTTATGGTCTATTCACCACTCATATTGCATTCTAATTAACTTTTCCTTTCATATAGTTCACTCATGGTTGCTAATTAATCGATAAATATTCTCATAGCCTTCTTCCGAAGCACTCCTCACCTATTCTCAATAGATTAATGCCTATATTCCTATGGAATTAGTCTATCAGAACGCATTAAGATCACGATGTTAAATTAAACACGGTGACTAGGTATATTCCTATCCTAACCACAAATCCGCTCCCTTGAAGGGTTAAGATCGTGCTCTCTTCAATTCTTCTCTAATCTATATATGGCTTTCCCAAGCATAACATAGATAGTACATAGAACCTAATCAATGGCCAATCAATTAAGCAATTAAATATAGAATTGAAGAAACAAGCATATGTTGAGTAAACTATATTCAAAGTTAAATTAATGTCGAACAACAATATTCATGGCTAAACCACAACCCCAGAACAATGGGTGTTTAGCCACTCATGCTATGATCAAACAATTGCATAAGTGTGCATGAACTGCAAATACATGAATAAAAATGAAGAAAACTGATAATCCTTGCTCCTTCAATGATTCTGTGTGTGTATTTTTCTCCCAAAAATCGTCTCCCTCTTCATGATATGTTTTTGGGTCTATTTATACGGTTGGGATAAACCCTACCCGTCTAAAAGACTCCTATCCTGGCTTGGAAAC
>ML368951.1:4410-31115 GCA_005239525.1 Nicotiana knightiana
ATCTTCATCTCTCGAACGAGCAATGATGTCTTCTTCTATTCTGAGTTTAGTATTGTACCTGTTATATACATCGTTCCATGTTGTAGCGGGGAATTCTCTTAGACTCTCCTTAAGTCGTCTCGTGGCTTCTGAGCTTTTATCGTTCAGGTTGCTTGCAAATGCCATGGCTTCCCAATTATCAGGCACCCTGGGTAACTGCTTTCTTTCTCGTTGAAACCTGTATACAAACTCACAGAATAGTTCCGTGTCTCCTTGTTTTATTTTGAATATGTCTTCCATTCTCTTCTCAACTTTTTGTGCACCAGAGTGTGCTTTTACAGACGAATCTGCAAGCTCAGCAAAAGAGTCAATAGAATTTTCTGGGTGAAGAGAATACCAGGTTAGGGCCCCTTTGGTAAGTGTTTCCCCAATTTTTTTGATAAGGACTGATTCAATCTCTTGTTTCGTTAAGTCATTGCCTTTTACGCCAGTAGTGAAAGCAGTCACATGGTCGCGTGGGTTAGTTGTTCCATCATATTTGGGAACGTCAGGCATTTTAAACTTCTTGGGTATAGGCAAGGGTGCCGCACTTGGCGTCCAAGGTTGTTGAGAATATCTATCAACATCGATGCCTTTAATGATATGTGGTACTCCAGGAATTTGTTCGATGTGATCGTTCTGCTCCTTTCATCTGTTTCTGCATGGTTAGCAGTAGATTTTGTAATTCTGAGTTATTAGATATACCTGGTCTCGTTTCAAGATATTCATTAGAAGTATCTCCTCTTCCTGAGTTTGCCAACCCAGATTGAGGATTTTCCATGGTGATGGTGTTGGGGGGTGGCGTCGGCGGTGTAGGTAACGCTGTCGGTAATCCTTTCGCAAATTCTTGCAAAGCTTGGCTCACATACTTTGCAATCATTTGCTTTACATGATCTTGTTCCACAGTTTGATCATTATCACCATTTTTGTTATTGGATCTTTCTGGGGATTGTTCCCTCAAACCACGTGGGGTTCCTGAAGGTGATGGAACTGGGGTTCCACTCCTTTGCTGGTTCTTGTTGGTGGAGTTTGACATAATTCAGAGGATATCACTTGAAAAGTAAACAAAGATTATCAGATTCCCTGTAACAGAACCAATTTGTTTAACCAAAGAATTAGACCATTTGACTAAAGCTTATTTTTTAAGATGAATACGGGTTACTGATAATCAAGGTAATGGAAAAAAATGAATAATAGACAATATTGCAGAAATATAGAAAATCGAAGTTGATTGTATTCGAGAATCAGATGCCTTTACAAGCTGTATTCCCCTCCCTTATATATGAGATTCTTATAACGTACGACTCTTGCTATGGTTACTCATTAATGACTACTTATGACATTAATGAGGCATTACAAAGGATAACGGTAATTGGGGTTCAGATCCAAAGCATGACTCATACACAGTTAAGGTCCAGATTCAGGTTCAGATCCAAATAATGGTATCTAAGTGATAACACAAAGATAGATTTATTACATAACTCAGAGAGGAAGTCTTAATCAGGCTTGCCTACTGGTTTTAAGCATGCTGATAGTTGAACACTAATCACAAATGATAGTTCTAGTTTTATTTCTTTAACGAATTTCCTAAGGCTTGCCTAGGTGTAAAATAACATGTAGCAGTAGTTATACTAGGTGTTGTTAAGCGAGTATGAATGAAATCCTAAGACATGGTATCTAATGCATAGGTAGGGATGCAGAATATAGAATCTTAAGCAGGATTTCTGAATGCACAATAATTACAGCATTAAGCACGATTTCAGAATATGCAAGACTGGCAGTTTATTTTAGTGTCGTTTATCCTAAAAAGGATCTCTAAGAGCGTATAGAAATATGAAACATGGTTGCAGAAGATACCAATTATTAACATTATTTACCCTATCACAGAATTTTTCTAAGTGATGAATGACAGTACTGAAACAAGATGCTGAAACAGTGTTCATAAAGCCTAAATAGCATAACTGCATGATATGCTTTGCACATATTGATCCTAAACATGATTCTATTGCGCAAATAAGGAATGTAAACCTAATAGCATGGTTTATACCCTTTAATATTTATAACATGCATAACTACCCTTTTCCCTTTTCACTATCCATCCCCAATAGTTGTTTACAAATAGTTATTATAGGCCATTTGTATAAATTACATAACTAGAAATAAGAAAACAAGAAGTTAACTATAGGGAGCCTTCATAATAGACCCAAATCTCCAGGTCCTCAATGCTAAGTGTTGTTTCACAACCTTTCTCATAATCCGGGTGTGTCAGAGTTCCCTAAGGACTTCAAGGTCTCCCAGGCAGTGCTCACACCCAGATTTCATAGCCAAGATAGAGTAAGTGCAGTGTGGAAAAGCCAGCTCTTGTGTGTCAAAGTTCAGAGGGAGCTCAAGGGTCCCAAGGCAATGCTCACACAAAAAGGATAGAACCTAAGGGGGTCTAAGAGTATAGTGAGAGTGCTCGACATAGTTTTGAAAAGGTTAAGTAAGAAAACAATTTTGAAAAGGGTAAGTAAGAAAACTGTTTTGAAGAGGGAAACTTGATTGGAATAGTTCTATAACAAAGAAGTTTAACCACTAAAAGGGCAGGAACACCAACAAGTTCAACATCACACAGATGACCAGGAATAGTCCAACAATAACAAGCAAGGGTAATGGGATTTGAGGGACAAATACAGAGCATGTGAGGGCAAACAAGTAGTAGGCAGTACACAATCAGAATTTCCTAAGGATTCAGGGGATTGGGGGATACAGTAGGGTATAGGATTATACTAACATAATAGGACCAAATAGTTCAAGACAATAGGATTTACCCAAATCAAACTAATGTACCAAACATAGGCATGAAGATTCCATAGAACATGTATCAAGTACATAAAGACATGTTGGTTATGACAAATAGAGTATAACTTATCATGTGAATGGAGTTCAGGATCCCAGTTACATGTTGAACAAGAAAATAATAAGTAAAAGCAAATTAAAAACACAACAATTGCAACAGTAGTAGAAAAATGTTGGTTTGAGAACTGAAATTTGAATTAGAACATACCAGTGAAGTGAAGAAAGCAGTAACACAAACAAGAAGTAGGAGATGCACAATAGTTAGCCTTGGCTTGCAGCCGGCTAACATAGAAAAGTAGTAACTAGCACAGAAAAGAGAGACAACAGAGAGTTTTTAGTTGTGAGAGAGAGAATTGAACAAATTAGTTCGTGTCTTTTTATCAGTGCATGAACATAGTAGTAAGTAAAAAAGAATAAGGCAAAGAAATCAGATTGCACAATAATTATGGGACTAAGGGAATCAATTAACTGCTAAGTATCCCTAGAGTTAAGGGAATTATTCAAACGGTGAGTGACAAATAAGGAAAGAAGGTAAAACAGTGTTCATGACGAGCAATTAAGTATCCCTTAATTGAAGGTTGAACTCAAACGGCTAGTAGGTAAGCATAATTAAGGAAAGTTACCATGCATAGGACATGTAAGAAAATAATTTCAGACCAAATCAAGCAAGCAATTGAGACTAGGTTCGGAAAAATATCAATTAAGGAAGCAATATCAATCACAATAACAAATCAAGGTAAGAAAAAAAAGTTAGGGGTTGGAAATCAGAAGAATATCTCATGAGAGATCAGCAGCGCTTTTCGAATATAGTGAATCAGAGATTCAAACAACTAATGAATAGAGATTCTTATGTATAGCAGGAATGACCACATTATAAGCAAAGCTATAAGTCAAGCAACAATTGAGTGACAAATAACACAGAATCAGGGACTCGAGCAAGCATAATATTAATTGAAGAGAATCAACATGAAACAACACGGTTGTTAAGCAAGAACATAGAAACCCTAGTGTATGAAATTAGGAATCATGTGAGTCAGGGAGGCAAGAATAACCAAAGACAAACAACATAGGGTAAAGATCAATAGAACATAAGCGCATATACGAACACACAGGCAAACCTGTAGTTTTCAGGGTTTTAGGTCTAAAAAAATTAGGGTTTCACACAGATACTAGTACGTATCAACAGAGTAGACATGATACACACAAAAGAGACGAAGAGTCATAAACCCTAATAGGAAAAACAGAGTAATATCACCATAAATTCAAGCCATTCATGACAATCAAGCACATATACTGACCAAACCACAAGGAAAAGGTTTCAATTAATGAAAAATGTGAGGGAAAATCATGAGATAGTCTTAAAAATCGACAAAGAAAACCATTTTGAAAAAGGGTTTCGGAACCCTAGTTAAAAGTGAAGAACCGTTTAGAAAAAATAGAAGATCTTTAAAGGAAACATCATAATAACTCGTAATATGCATAGATCTATTGTAGATCTAAAGGAATCGGAGGTTTCAAACCTTAGGGTTTCAAAGAAAACCTCAGAGAAGATAAGAAGAACCTCAAATGTCACTGGCTCAGCCTCAAAGGTCACATACCTCACTCGAAATCAAGCCTTGGAGGCCTGGGGTAAGAAGGAACACCATGGGTGTGAGCAGACGGGTCCTCGCCCTTCGAGGGCCTTAGGGATGCCATTACCGGCATAAGGAAACCACAGGAGGCAGAGGGTGAGGAGCCCATGGTCTCTGGTGGAGAAGGTCGCCGGAGAAGATGAAGGGACTCGTCGGAGCAGGGAGGAGAAAAATGTCTCTAGAAGAGACTAGAGATAGAGAGAGAGAGAGTAGAGAGATGAGAGATAGTGAGAAATGAGAGGGGGTCAGGGGGGGCGGGGTACTTTGGTTTAATTATGGTAAGTGAAATCTGGGTCGTTGATCTAATTTGATCAACGACTCAGATTGATCCGGGGGTTGGGCCGGGTAGGAATTGGTTTGGGCTGGGTAGGAGAATTGGGTTATTATAATCTAGTGGGTTTGGTTGATTTTAGGCTAGAATTCAAATAAATGTGGCCAATTGTTAAATACCCTTTAAAATTAGATAAAGTAATTTAATAAAATAGATAGTAATTATATAAAATAAACTTAATGCTACATAAATGAAAAATTAAGGTAATTAGCTAGCATAAAAATATAAAAATGGCTAATTATCGGATTAAATAGTATAGAGTGTACAATTGGGCTATAATTGCAAATATTACTGCAATTATAGCTAAATAACGCCAAATTGGCTAATTTGTAAAATAATTAAATACTAATAAGATAAAAAATGATCTATTGAGCTGGGAAGCGTTTTAAAAATATTTATAATATACTTATGAATAATTATAAAATACTAAAGAAATAGGAAAACAAATTGATAAAAATATGGAAAATTAGGGAAAAATACCATTCATTATGAGAAGTGATTTTGAATATAATATGCAAGTTTGAAAATAATTTCGAGGAAAAATTGGGTATCAACATCGGCCCATTATGCGGCCGCATAATGACCACAAAGTGAAGTAGCTTTTTAGGCCAATTTTGAGGTCAATTTCGCGACCAATTATGCGACCGCATAACCGTTTCGCAGGCTGCACTTTGGTCGCTTAATCATCCTTAGATTTTTGTGAAGGGAGGTTCTGCGGCGCATTATGCGACTGCAAAATAGGTCTGCGGGCGCATAACGACCGCAGAGTGAAGCAGGCCAGCCCAGTTCTGAAGGCCATCTTTCGCGGACCGCAGATCCTGTCCCGAGGCTTCATTTTTGTGGTTTTTAAACCCGACCCTTTCGTTAAAATATATGTGATAGTCCATTTTTGAGCATATTCCTGATATTTTTAGAGTAAGAAAGAGTTCTTAGACTGGGGAAGTAACCTTCAACCTAATATCCAACAATTCTTGCTCCATCCTTGAAGATTATCAAGAAAGTCCTCATCTTAAAGGTAAGAATCTATGCCCTAGCTCTTAAATTCGAAAATCTACTAAAAGGGGGATAATTAGAAAGACAATTATTGGGTGTGGGGATTGCTATCTTGCATGCATGTATCCTTGAAGTGTGTGGGAGGGTTCCGAGCTAAAAATGGTAGTGAATGGATTGAGGAATGATAGAATCTTTCGTAAAAGGGTCTTAAAAATATTAATGCACACCTAGTGTTTGATAATGTGCTCAAATGAGCTAGAAGCATGACCATCTTTCTAATTTTGGTCCAACTTGTTATATTTCTAAAATAGATCGAAGTGCTAAGAATTCTGAAACGTTTTTAAGGTTTAAAGGAAGCTCAATTGAGGTATGTTGGCTAAACCCCATTCTTCTTAGAATCGAATCCCCCGGTGTACGTGTAATTGGTGTAAGTCCCAAATTGATCATTATAGAATTGACCACTCCTAATGTGTTTCTGTTGAAGGATATATGTTCAATATTTATTCTAAATGTTTCGTCATGTCATCTTGCCATATGAGGATGTGTTCCAAATGTGGAATATGGGCTAGAAATGCTAAGACCTCATGTCAAAATTGAATAAAGGTTGTTATTCCAAATTGTATGAAAAGCCTCTATGTGCTTAGGATTCTCAGATTGCTCATATATGTACTAATGCCTTACATGGTAGGCCTTATTGTTAGTGATGATAATGATGTTTGAATGTGGAAAAAGGGGAATCTGGAACTATGAAATACAGTCAAGTGCCAAGAATGACTTTCTAATTGAGGCCACTCATACCAATGAACTGAAAAGATGTGAAAGAAGTATGAAGTGAGATGATTGATTGAAATAGGGATGTCTCAGGTGAGATAGTTGATCGGGCCGTGATCGGACGCCATGCCGCACAAATGTTGGTGACTGTGCTAGAAATGAAAAATTGAAATTGTGGTTATGGTTGATGTCTCGAATGAGGGCCTAGCTGATCGGGTCGAGATCGGACTCCGTGTAAGAATAGAGTGGTATTGTGAATTATGACATATCGACACTAAAGATCACCCAACCTAATAACATGAAAATTGACTTGAAAACCTATGTGATTTTTAAGTTGATGTTTTTGTGTTATTTGAACTCGTATTGAACTCTTGATTGCCCCTTGTATTATTATTCATTCTATTGAGCTGGTGTTTAGTCTTGCATGCTAGTACTATTTGACAGTACTAACGTCCCTTTTGCCGGGGCATTGCATCTTTAAATGGATGCAGGTGGTTCCATAACAGGCAGTGCTGATTAGTGATAGTGGTACACCCTCTTCCCACTGGAGTCGGTGATCCCACGTCATCCCGGGGTCATGTATTGTATCTTTTGTTCATATTATATCACGTTTTGAGGTATAGTCGGGGCCTTGTTGCCGACACTATCATAACACTCTTTTGTATCTTTAGAGGCTCCGTAGACACTATGCGGGTTGTACATGGGTGCTAGAAAATTCAAACAGGTTATGTTGTGTTTTGATATCTCGTTCCACTCGAGTCATAAGAATGTGTGTATTTTGAAACTTAAAAATGATGTAACGATTTAGATGATTTAGTATTGTATATATGATCTTCCTACTGCCTAATTAATGAAATCATGTTTTCTCTTGATCATGGGTGAGTTGGGTAGAAAGTATCTAACAGGCTTGCTCGACCGGGTTCACTCGGTTGAGCATCGGTCACGCTTCTCGAGGTTAGGGAGTGACACAATCGGACAAGGGGTGCTTCACACCTTTCATCTAGTAGATTTAGGCTCGCGTTCATAGCCTCGTCATTTGATTCCTCAGTTGCATATAAGAATCTGAGACTTGGCTCTCCGACTTCGACCGATATTAGAGCTTCAGCGCCACAGACTAGTGAGAACGGGGTGACCCCGGTACTGGACTTTGAGATCAATCAGTATGCCCATAAAACTTTGGGCAGGATTTCTTTCCATCTTCCTTTGGTGTCAGTTAACCTCTTTATGAGGTTTTAGAGTATGGTTTTGTTTGTCGATTCTGTGTCATGACCCAAAATCCATCACATGTCGTGATGGCGCCCAACACCGGAGTCAGGCAAGCCAACAGTTGTTTACTAGTGAGATTTTCCATATTTGACATACCAACCCCACACTTAACAAAATGTTAAGCTTAGATAATTTAAATAAAAGCGGATACATTAACCAAATTAAGTAAATACATCCACAAGGATCATGAACCAATATATATACAGTCCCAAAATATAGAGTCTACTATGTGTGTGCCAGGAACTAGTGTCACAAGTCAACAGGCGAACTAGTAGAATATACAAAAGATGATACAAATTGTACTGCTTTCTGAAAGAAGTAGACAGAAATAAACAAAAGATAACTCCATAGTACTGCTGAGAATCGCCAAGGGAGGCAGCTCACCGTGGATTCAGGTCCAAAATATACGTCAAGCTCCGGTCGGATAACATGCACCAGCCTCAAAACCTGTACAATTAAGTATAGAAGCGTAGTATGAGTACATAAACAGATATGTACCCATTGAGTATTGTTTAACCAAAGAATTAGACCCTTTGACTAAAGCTTATTTTTAAGATGAACACGAGTTACTGATAATCAAGATAATGGGAAAAATGAATAATAGACAATATTACAGAAATAAAAGATCGAAGTTGATTGTATTCGAGAATCAGATGCCTTTACAAGATGTATTCCCCTTCCTTATATAGGAGATTCTTATAACATACGACTCCTACTATGGTTACTTATTAATGACTAATTATGACATTAATGAGGCGTTACAAAGGATAACAGTAATAGGGGTTCAGTTACATAATGTTTGAGTAATCAATTGTGGGTCCTTGAATCTGCCCGTAGCTTTGTCTAGATTCATTCTGACCGTGCCTCTCTCCTATTTTGATCAAGTTGAATTTCCCGTGGCTGATAAGTTCGTGGGTTTACTGAACCGTGCCTCTTTGTACCGTACCTCTTCAAAGAGTTACGTCCAGCTGTCATGTTTTCNTGAATCATTGTATCCTTCTCTGCACCATAGGCATCGTTTGTCACTTCCATTTAATGCTCATACCACATGTCCTTTTTGGATTGGTTCCGCATTTACTTAGCACTTTTTAGGGCTTTTTGTGGCTGTGCCAGTCTCGAAGTGACATCTTCAATTATGACTTTTCATCATTATTTTCCTTTTTCATCATGTTTGACGGTTGTCTTCAAGTATAAATACATGTTTTCCTTTCTTTGCTTCCACGAACCACTTTTCTAATTTTGTTTTCTATAAAGAACTTTCTCCTTTGACTTTGTAAAAATGTCTTCTTCAAACCAACCTCAAAGAGTAATAGACATTGAAAGCTTAGCGCCATCTTCTGCTCCGACTAGGAGTCGGAGGGGTGGTAGACTTAGAAGTCTAGGATCCACTCCTTCGAGGAGATCTTCTTCTTCTCAGATATTACCTCCCGCTTCCACTAGATCTCTAGTTTCCCCGAGATTTAGGGTTTCTCGATCTTTGTCTAGGGGTAGAGGCGAACGCCTTCGTGAACCTGGAGTCGATTAAATTGTCCCTGCTGAGTTTTTTTTTGCTAGGGATAGTCAAGTTCTTGTAGATCAATATTCTTCTCTTGATAGTGTAGAAAGATATCCAACCCTTATAACTGAGGGTCAGATTTCCCTTGTTCGAAGGGAGTGCTTCTGGAAATCTGACTTTCCTGTCTATATTCCGAATAGTAATCAAAGAATAACGTCTTACAAGACGGGGTATTCTTTTGTTTATACGTATCCTTTCACTTTAGGGTTTAGACCCTCCATTGACCCAGTTATAATCGAGTTTTACCGTTTTTTCAATATCTGCTTAGGACAGGTCGGCCTGCTTATGTGGCGAGTTGTCGCATGCTTTAGGAGTTTGGATTCTTTAGCCTCGGTTCCTTTTACCTTCAACCATCTTATTCACCTCTACTCTCCTAACTTATTTCGTGAAGGGGTTTTTACTCTGACTGCTAGAAGCAAAAGTGTGTTAGTAACCCCCGGAGACGATAAGGATAGGGGTTGGTACCTCCGGTATGTTGCTGTACCCACTGCTGGTTTAGTGGGTGAAGAAAATCTTCCTTCCCTGAGAAGTGGAATCGCGCACGTGAGTATGCTTTACCTCATATTTACTTTTTCTTGTTTTGACTTGAGATGTTTTATTTAACACCGTGTCTATTTATTTTTCTTCTTTCAGCAATCATGAATACTGTTGAGAATGTCTCCGGTATTCGTGATTGGGTAGAAAAACTGTTATCTGTTGCTCCTCCAGAAGAAAGATCTTGGAAGTACCTTGCGGGGATGTATGGTTGGCAAGTAAAGACCCATGGTAAGTGAAGTTTTTGTTCTTGCTTCTTTCCTTACTTGAGTCTTTTTTCTTATGTTGTTTAACTTTTTTCTCTTTTTAATAGGATTCTCTGCTCGTGGGGTGTCTGCTTCCTCTATCCCAAAAATTTCCTTGGCTCAAGCCCAGGAAATCATTGTTGGTTCATCTGCCTCGAAGAGGAAGATTAGTGAATCTCGCTCCATAGCAGAAGAGGAAGAGGGTGCTTTAGTGCACAGGCCACAGAGAAGGCGAATGATTTTAGATGATGAGCCTACTGCCTCAACCTTGACTCCCCTGTCTGTGATTGAGACCCCTGTCTTTGATGATGTTCCACATTCCCCTATTCACGGTGGTATTGATCTTGCTGCTGACGACGTCCCTTTGGCTGCTGTCTTTCCTACTTCTTTGACAGAAACTGTTTCGTCTATTCCTTTGGCTATCTCAACTTTTGCTGCTGCTTTTCCTGTAACTTCTTCAACTCTTCAACTTTCCGTGCCTGCTCCTTTGCCCGTGGCTTCTCCAACTCCTCAACCTTCCGTGCCTATTGCTGTTCCATATCTGCCTGCTTCCATGCCTTCCGTTAGGGAAGTAGGGTCTTCCAGCAGAGAGATGCGGCATGTGGTAATAGAGGTTCCAGCTAAGGGAAACCTTTTTAAGAAGACAGGTGAGCCTGAAGTGTGGCTCAAGCCTTTAATAGGTCCCGCTGAGAAAGCAAAGCTAGCTAACCACGGTGCGTTTACATGGGCAAATGAGGTCGTGCGTACTTCTTTGAAGGTATGGTGTAAGTTATCGTCTTTCACTCTCGTATATGAAATTTACCATCTCTAACTGGTTTATTTCTTGTAGATTAACCTCATAGGCATGGAGCTTATGAAGAGGATTTCAAACACAGACCAAGAGACAAGAGAGTTGCAGGCAGAAGTTGATAATTGGAAAGCACAGTATGATAGCCTAAGGATTGACATGGACGCTTTAGAAGAGGAGATGAGTACCTTGAAGCGGAAGATGAGACTTATGGTAGCAGAACTAGCAGTGAAGCGGGCTTCTTGCAGTCAAGCTGACAAATACAAGAGTGTTCTGGAGTCCTCGTTCGCGGAGCAGCTGTCCCGTGCCTCAAAGGAGAATAGAGACTTGAAGAACTTGCTGGGGCAGAAGGAAGAATACTCAGGAGAGCTCGTGAAATCACTCACTTGTACTCAAGAAGATCTTCGAAGGGCTTTAGACAAAGCTCAAGCTTTAGAGGAGTCAATTGTTCCATTAAGGGCCGCTCATGAAGCTGCGGAGGCGGAAAAGGACGGGCTGAGAGCTGAGCTTCAAGTGTGGGCACAAGATTATTAAGCTTTGGAAGAGGTAGCTGTTGTCGATGTGAGCTGGGCGTATATGAATTCTCGCCTCGACACATTGATGGAAGTGAGTCAAGAGAGTTTCGACCTTAGTGCTGAAATAGCCAAAACTAAGGAAGCCATGGAGAAGGCTCAACAAGGTCATAACCTCTATTCACCTGATGGTGAGATTCTATCCGCTCATGCTTCTTCATCCTCAGTTGCTCCCGCTCCTTCTGCCACTGAAGTCAACCCTTCTTCTTAAAAAGATCTAGTCTATTTATCCTTTTTTTTCTTTTTCTTTGTATCAATTGATGGTTACCCCAATCCCATCGGGGGTAAATTTGGATTTTCTTTAAGTCCCCAAATGACAAATTAGGGGCACCACAATGTAAATATAAAAATCTTATACGGCTAAGTACAAGTTAATACTTAGTTTTAGCCGTTTTAATATATAAATGTTAGTTCGACTTTTGTTGAGTTTCTGTTTCACTCTTTAAGTCTTTTGCATGCTTCATTTTTTGAGGTTTTAGTTTTACCTTCGAGTTTTGCATGTGGAATGCTTTAGACTACTCGTACCTTTTTTATAATAGGCACGGTGTCATATTAAATGTGTGCCTTTTTGTAATAGGCATAGTTTATGGAAGAGGGCCCTTTATAATTGACATGAAGAAGACGTCTCAACTTCATGATAATGCAATAGAGTGATAGGAATTTTACACATGTTTAAGAATGTTTCCAAGGAAAGTTTTTTGTTTGAACTTCCATGACATTTTACGTGTGTTCGGTTATCGTCTAAAAATCACGCTTGCAACTGTTTTTGTTTAACAAATTTAATATACTCTTGTATTTCGTAACTTTTTTTCATTAGGTAACAGTTTTTCGATATTAATACAAGGAAATAACTATTTTTCACTAGTAACAGTTTTTATAAAGATTGGGGTTTTTACCTGCAACTGTTTTGGAAACAATTTTCTAATAAGCACGAGGGAAATGTATTCTTATTCGTAACTATTTTTATTTAATAACAATTTCTTGAACAAATACAAAGGTTCAGATCTTTCATCCACAACTGTTTTATTCGTGAACAGTTTTTTGAATGAGTATATTGATGATGATCTTTTACCCCTGACTGTTTTTGTTACAACAATTTTGAATAAGTATAAAGATGTACATTTCTTTCTCGTGACTAACATTTTGCCTTTCAACCTGAATATGTTTGAAGTTTTTTAATTTTTGCATTAGGCTTTGTATTTGGATGGCTCTTTTGATTTCTTTCGATTCTGCTCGTGTCACTTGTCTCATTGGGTAGATGGGTCTTTAGGCTCGAGCTTTTGACTTTCTGATAGTCTTCTTTGCTTCGTCTTAGCCTTCCATACTGTATAGTCCCCCAAGTGTTTGAGCTTTGAAGAATGAAATCTCGAGCACTTGATTACTTCTTTCCTTGTGGTCCTTTTCCTGAAAAGGAAAAACATTCCGGACTTGAAGGTATATAGTTTTTTAGATGATGACCACTTAACCCCTTTTAAAATGTCCCTCAGAAAGTGTAACCCTAGATCAGGAATTGTGTTATTTCCTCGCGTCTTTGCAGGTCTAATATCATCATCTGGTGATGGGTTAGCTTTGTGCCTATCATCTAATAAAGTTAGTAAAATTTTTAAATGTTCAAAATAAAATCGAACGTGTGATACCTGACGCGGGGGAGGGGGGGTATTCTTTTCTTTTTAGAAGTAATACTTTTTTAGATGGATGGCGTTCCAGCTTGTTGGTAGAACTCTGCCGTCCATAGCTTCCAACTCATAGGCGCCTTTTCCATCTATCCCTCGAATTTTGTAAGGTCTTTCCCAGTTTGGATTTAGCTTTCCTGCACCTGCTTCTTTTGTTGATTGAAAGACTTTTTTTGAGGACGAAGTCCCCAATTTTAAAGTACATGGGATGAGCTTTACGGTTGTAATAAAGCTCTATGATTTGTTTTTGAGCTGCCATCCGTATCAATGCTGCTTCTCTCCGTGGTTCGAGCAGGTCCAGGTTGGTCCTTAATTCGTCGCTTTTTTCACCTTCCATGGCCGTCGAGAACCTTATACTTGGTTCGCCAATCTCTACAGGTATTAAGGCTTCTGAGCCATAAACAAGTGCGAACGGAGTTTCTCCCGTGGCTATTTTTGAAGTCATTCTGTATGCCCATAGTACCGCTGGTAACTCATTAGGCCAGTTTCCTTTGGCTTTATCCAGTCGCTTTTTTAGATTGTTGATGATGACCTTATTTGTTGACTCAGCTTGACCATTAGCCACGGGGTGGTAAGGCGTTGAGGTGATCCACTTGATTTGCCAGCTTTCGAAGAATTCTATGATTTGCGAGCCTATGAATTATGGGCCATTATCACACACGATCTCCTTTTTGGTATTCCAAAGCGGAATATTATGTTTCGCCATAAGAATCTTTTAACTTCCTTTTCTCGCACTTGTTTGAACGCTTCTGCCTCTACCCATTTTGTAAAATAGTCGGTTAGTACGAGTAAAAACCGTACCTGTCCTTTAGCTGTGGGAAGAGGTCCNCCGTTTGGTTAGGTCCAATGCATTTAGCTAGGGGTCCCCTGAACATCTTCCGATAAAGTAAGTTGCAAATAAGGCAGTACCGTGAAGCTTTTCAGCGTAGTGCTTGAGCCGCTTTCCTGTCTTAAAGTACGGTGCCATTCTGCAAAAAATTAAGAATTTCGTTTCTCTAGTCCCAGGTTAGGTTGTTGAAAGTTACCTCATTCATGTCCTGGTCTATTATTGAATGAAATAATTGAACGACAATTATATTGTCTTTGTTCGTTACTTCCGTGACTGCTGCGAGGTTAGCTAATGCATCTGCCTCTGCATTTTCTTCTCTACGTATTTGCACTACCTTCCATGTTTTGAATTGTCTCACGAGCTCCCGTGCTCTCTCAAGATACTGTTGCATTCTAGTCTCTCGAGCAATGTAAGTCCCCTATATCTGATTTACTACCAGTTGGGAATCACTGTTGATCACAATTTTCTCGATTGAGAGCTCCCGTGCAAGTTCAAGCCCTGCAATAACAACTTCGTACTCTGTTTCATTGTTAGTGATATGATAACACTTTATAGCTTGCCGTGTCTTTTCACCCGTGGGTGATATCAAGACTATGCCTAAGCCAACACCTTTTATATTTGAAGAACCATCGGTGAACAAGGTCCATAGGCCTGGATTAACACCGTTAAAGAGTTGTAACTCTTTTTCTACTTCAGATACAATGCTATTACTAAAGTCAGCAACAAAATCAGCTAGTATTTGAGACTTAATTGCAGTCCTAGGCTGATAGATTATTTCATGCTCACTTAATTCTATGGCCCACTTGGCTAATCTTCCTGACAATTCCTGTTTATGCAGAATATTTCTTAAAGGATATGAAGTCACAACGGTGATTGGGTGGCATTGAAAATATGGTCGTAATTTTCTAGATGCCATTATTAAAGCTAAAGCTAACTTTTCCAGATGTGGATATCTAGTCTCAGCATCTAGCAAAGTTTTACTTACATAATAGATAGGTGATTGTTTACCTTTTTCTTCTCTTACTAATACTGCACTTACAGCAATATCTGAGACAACCAGGTAGATGTACAATCTTTCCCCTTCTTTTGGCTTTGAAAGCAGTGGTGGTTTCGATAGATAAATCTTCAGGTTCTTGAGGGCTTGCTGACATTCTTCAGTCCATTCGAGCTCATTCTATTTTTTGAGAACTGAGAAGAATTTAAAACTTTTTTCGAAAGATCTAGAAATAAACCTCCCCAAAGCTACTATTCTTCTTGTCAGTCTTTGAACCTCATTTTTATTGTTAAAACATCAGGTATTTCCTCTATGGCTTTAATTTGAGCGGGATTTACCTCTATTCCTCTGTTTGATACAAGGAAACCCAAAAATTTGCCTGATTGCACTCCAAAAGCGCATTTCTCTGGATTCAACTTCATATTATACATGCGTAAACTATCAAAAGCTGTAGATAGGTGCTAGAAATGGTCTTGTGCTTTTGTTGATTTTATCAACATGTCATCGATGTATACCTCCATCATTTTTCCCAGATGTTCTTGGAACATCGTGGTCACTAGCCTTTGATAGGTGGCTCCAGTGTTTTTAGGCCAAAATGCATGACTTTATAACAATAAGTTCCCCTATTCGTGATAAAGGAGGTTTTTTCCTCGTCTAAAGGATCCATTTTAATCTGATTATAACCAGAATATGCATCAAATCTTAATAGTTCATGACCTGCGGTATCATCAATCATTTGATCTATATGAGGCAATGGGAATGAATCTTTGGGGCATGCTTTGTTTAAATCAGTATAATCTACGTATACTCTCCACTTGCCATTCTTTTTAGGAACTACCACGGTGTTTGCTAACTAGTTAGGGTACGTTACTTCTCGTATCGAGCCAATCTTCAAGAGTTTCTGTACCTCTTCGTCGATCACTTGGTTCTTGAATGGTCCTTGCTTTCTTTTCTTCTACTTAATAGGTACGAAAGATAGATCTTCATTTAGTTTATGAGTCATCACTTATGGTGGGATGCCTTTCATATCTGAGAGGGACCACGCAAAAGTCAATTAAACTACCTCTTCGAGTGGGGCTTAGCCTCGTTCCTATATACACTTTCTGCTCAGGTTTTTGTTCAGATAACGGAACAAATTTGAGCTCCTCCGTAGTTGTTTTGATGTGCTCATCTTCCTCCAGTTCATGAATGATGTCCGGTCTGGAATCCGCATCTGTGTGGTATAGTACACCTTCCGTGGTAACTTGACTCTTCTTCTCGTAAATATTTTCTTTCGTGACTGTTTCAGCAATAATATCTTCCGTACCTATTTGGGCAGTAATTTGTTTCATGTCTGTTTGGGCGGTGTTACCTGTTTGGGAGATTTCCTTATCTCGTAATTCTTCCACCTCTATTTTCTTGTTGTAGTGTACCACAAAATTTATATTTTTTTGCGGTCTGCTTATCTCCTTTGATTTGTTGAATCCCTCATTCAGAGGAAAATTTAATTACCTGATGCAACGTGGAGGGTATCGCTTTCATGTCGTGGTTCCATGGCCTTCCAATGATCACGTTATAAGCCATGTGAGTATCGATGACTTGGAACCTATCTCTTTTGATCACCCCCTCAGCATAAGTGTTAAGCTAAATTTCTCCTTTTGTTATAACCGTAGAGTTATCAAACCCGGATATGGCTAGTTCTTTTGGGATTACTTGATTCCCCAGTAGCATTTCTTCCACGACTCTTAGCAAAATGATATTGACTAAACTGCCTGGATCAATCAACACTCTTTTCACGTTAGTGTCATGAATAAGTAGAGATATTACCAGAGCATCGTTGTGCGAAAGACTTAATCCGCTGCTATCTGCATCATCGAAGGTTATATTGTCTTCTCCACTAGCACGTTTCCCGTGTGTAATTGTGAACTTTGTGGTTGTTTTGCAAATCACTCCGTTTACTTCTTCACCCCCGTGTATTACGTTAACGGTTCGTTTTGGAGAAGGAGGCTTTGGGTGCTCCTGCCTATTCCTCATATATGCATGTTTACCTTTATCACTAAACAATTCTGTTAAATAGACTTGTTTTAACAAATTTTCTACTTCACTTTGTAAAAATCTGCAATCCGCAGTTTTGTGCCCATGATCGTTGTGAAATTCACACTAGTGATCAGGGTTTCTTCTATTTGGATTTGACCACATCTCTTTGGGCCACTTAACCTTGTCTCCCATGTTCTTCAATATTAAGACAAGTTCAGTAGTACTTACATTAAAGGTATGATCCCCAATTTGAGTACTACCTCTAGGTCGTTCATCTCGATCTTTTATGGATCTAGACGAGGATGAGATTACATTTATTCCTTGTAGTCTATAGTCCGACCTAGTGTTTTCGAACCTGGGGCGGATATCGCGTCCCTAGGGTCCTAAGTAAGGATCGTACCTGTTTTTACCTGATCTTCTATCTGATTCAGGATGTCTGGATCTGGAATGATCTTCATCTCTCGAACGAGCAATGATATCTTCTTCTATTCTGAGTTTAGTGTTGTACCTGTTATATACATCGTTCTATGTTATGGCGGGGAATTCTCTTAGATTCTCCTTAAGTAGCCTGGTGGCTTCTGAGCTTTTATCATTCAAGTTGCTTGCAAATGCCATGGCTGCCCAATTACCAGGAACCCTAGGTAACTACATTCTTTCTCGTTGAAACCTATCTATAAACTCTCGGAGTAGTTCCGTGTCTCCTTGTTTTATTTTGAATATGTCTTCTATTCTCTTCTCAAATTTTTGTGCACCAAAGTGTGCTTTTATAAACAAATCTGCAAGCTCAACAAAAGAGTCAATAGAATTTTCAGGGAGAAGATAATACCAGGTTAGAGCCCATTTGGTAAGTGTTTCCCCAAATGTTTTGACAAGGACTGATTCAATCTCTTGTTTCGTTAAGTCGTTTCCTTTTACCCAGTAGTGAAAGCAGTCACATGGTCACGTGGGTCAGTTGTTCCATCATATTTAGGAACGNATTCTGATCCTTCATCTATTTCTGCATGGTTAGCAATAAATTTTTTAATTCTGAGTTATTAGATATACCTGGTCTCATTTCGAGAGATTCATTAGGAGTATCTCCTCTTCCTGAGTTTGCCAACCCAGATTGTGGATTTTACATGGTGATGGTGTTATTGGGGGGGTGGCGTTGGCGGTGTAGGAAACGCTGCTGGTAATCCTCTCGTAAATTCTTGCAAAGCTTGGCTCACATACTCTGCAATCATTTGCTTTACATGATCTTTTTCCACAATTTGATCATTATTACCATGGTTTTTATTGGATCTTTCTGGGGATTGTTCTCTCGAACCACGTGGGGTTCCTGAAGGTGATGGAACTGGGGTTCCACTTCTTTGCTGGTTGTTTTCGTTGGGGTTTGACATAATTCAAAGGATATCACTTGGAAAGTAAACAAAGATTATCAATTTCCCGGTAACAGAACCAATTTGTTTAACCGAAGAATTAGACCCTTTGACTAAAGCTTATTTTTAAGATGAATACGGGTTACTGATAATCAAGATAATGGGAAAAATGAATAATAGACAATATTACAGAAATAAAAGATCGAAGTTGATTGTATTCGAGAATCAGATGCCTTTACAAGCTGTATTCCCCTCCCTTATATAGGAGATTCTTATGACGTACGACTCCTGCTATGGTTACTCATTAATGACTAATTATGACATTAATGAGGCGTTACAAAGGATAACGGTAATAGGGGTTCAGTTACATAACTTTCGAGTAATCAATTGTGGGTCCTTGAATCTGCCCGTAGCTTTGTCTAGATTCATTCTAACCGTACCTCTCTCCCATTTTGATCAAGTTGAATTTCCCGTAGCTGATAAGTTCGTGGGTTTACTAAACCGTGCCTTTTTTTACCGTACCTCTTCAAAGAGTTACGTCCAGCTGTCGTATTTTCTTGTGTCCACGTGACTGACTGAGTTGTCAAAAGCTAGCTTACGTGTGAAACTCTTTTATACCAATACAAGTATGTCACGACCCCAACCGATGGGCCGCGATGGGCACCCGATACCTTACTCAATCGAGCACTAACGTAACGTATCTTTCTGATTACATTATCATATACATGTGACATACGAGCCTAATAGGCCAACATAATCGTTTATAAACTCAAAACATAGGCCGACAAGGCTGTACAATCTTTCACGTACACGACATATGTCTACAAGCCTCTAAGAGTACATAAATGTCATAAAGGTCGGGACAGAGTCCCGCCATACCAAAAAATACACGTCTAAATCATACTAACCAAACAAGCAACTCCGAAGCAAATGGAGTACACCAACATCTTCCGCTGAGCTGATAGCCTACATGGAGGGCTCTCGACTTGTCTATCCAGACCTGCGGGCATGAAACGCAGCGTCCCCATGCAAAAGGGACGTCAGTACGAATAAAGTACCGAGTATGTAAGGCACATAAAAAAATACATAAGAGACATGGATGACATATAGAGTGCACGACTCAACCTGTAAGTCTGAATAACTTTGTAAATCATAAAGTACTTTTAGCGTCATGCATATGCGTATGAATGTCATGTCGTGCATAGGTACATGGTTCATAACATCATCAGCCTATGAGGGCATCCCGTCATATCATATCGGCCACTGTGGGCAAAATCATCATCCTATACCAGCTGATCAGGTGGTGGTGCGTATGTAACGCCATATCCTTTCCCATATCCTGTATACATATATTTACGTATATATATATATATATATATATATATGCGTAAATAACGCCATGAATCATACTTCAGCCACTCTGGGCAACATCATCATCATATACCAGTTGATCAGGTGGTGGTGCGTATATAACGCCGTAACCTTTTCCCATATCCCATATCCCATATACATATATTTACATATATACGCGTATATAACGCCATCTGGTCATGGGTCAATGTGCATATGTAAATGTATGAAATGCATATGAAATACGTCAATAAAAATCTCTCGGCACATCATAAGGCCATTATGCCTCTGATTAATATCATGAAATAAACTTTACCAACATACGTATTTTCGAGACCCATGAACAGAAGATAATAATAATTCACATGGGGAATCAAGAATATAGACACCCCTAGTATTTCTATGAATATAGTAATTTATGGAAACCATGAGTTTGCTCGTTTCTTCCATATAATTTGGACCATGCCAAAAGAAAGAAGGGATAGCCTTAACATACCAGTTCCTGGAATTATTTGAATGAATCTGCTTCTGCAAAATTTACACTTTATCTCCTTGAAACTGGAATAAACTTGGCTTGGACGTTTGGATGAAGCCTGGAACAAAATCGTTTGGAACAAATATTTTGCTTCAAAGTTCTTGGTTTTAAAACCAAGAACAAATTTTGTTGGCTTTGAATGAAGACTCTTAGCTTCTAACCTTATTAATTTAGAAAGACTTCCATGTTTCCCCCTTTCTGAAAGTGACTAAACGTCACTTTTGTGTCCTTTATTCTAAGACTTGGACAAGTATCAAATTTGTGGAAAATAATCATTTCCTAGGTTGCCACCTAGGTTAATTAGTTTCTTAGTCATTTCATGTGTTGTCACATGTATTTTGGGGTATAATTAATTAAGTTTTATCCCCTTATTAGTTAACCGGGTAATGTCCTGTTACCCGGTAATTATCTAATTACCCGTAAAATTGAGAATTATTCCCACTTACTTGAAATATTACTCACTTTTAACATACCTTATATACATTAATATTATGGTTATGTAGTACCTTGTATGGTACTAATCCATAAAGATCGATTATTTTAGATCGAGCCATATTTTATCCCAACATGCCAAACTTGGACAAAAAATCATTTTCTTTGACTTTCTCCCCCTTTCACCTTTACTAATCACTTGTGAAATAGCATAATCCTTATAATCTCCAAATAATCTCTTGCTTGGACTGATGTCAATTACCTTACGACAGATTTAATGTACAATACTTCAAGGTGCAACATCGTTGTAACTTAATACTGAAAAGCATGACATCACCGTAATGTAATACTGCTGGGTGCAACACTGTCGTGAATTAATACTGCGAAGCGTAACATCATCGTAATGTAATACTGCAAGGTGTAACATTATTCCCCCATTTGGAACATTCGTCCTCGAATGTTGATTGATGCAGTTATCATTTTCATAACTTGTATCTTCCGAATACTTTAGAACTTCCCTTGCCATCTAGGTGATTATTTTATGAATGAGTCCAAAGTCCAGGGCATTCCCTCCTTAGGCCTTCCTCTCACACCACAACTCTTAATCGGAATCCTTCCAATCTCGTAACTGTTGCTACCTTTCATTATGCAGTCTGTGCAATTTTGACCTTGTAAGTGTTCCCAATCTCTAGGCTTCATATGTAGAGCTTGATAAGATGTCCCTTTGGGCATTTATGAGTATACTGAAGTTCTTTGCTCGGTACTTGGTTGAATTCACGAATATTGCTATATCTCATCGCATAGGTCCGTTTATCCATCCGTATTAATTTACTGCCATAACTCTTACTTCTATTCCTCGTTACTGAGGTCTGGTACCAAATCCCAGTTTACTTTCATTGCTCATCCCATACATATAAATTTAAGTCCTTTAATCCTCTCTCGTTACTGCTCATCTTTAGAAGGACGGTCCAATCTCATCTCATACTTTGTGACTTTTGTACATCTATTGTTGATTCACCTTAATATTGATCTACAATATATCACTGATAACTTGAAACTTCTTACTTGATACTCTGCTGCTAGGGCTTACGTTACCTCAAGGAATATCCGAAGTGATTCCCATAATCGTATTTCATAGTGTCTCAATGTGATTCACCTTATGGGGGTATCCTAAATTCGTGCCGCCAGCGAAATCTTTTCTTCTTCTCTTTTTTTTTTAATTCATTATTCAAACGAAGGCCCAAACATCATCCTTTATCTGTCACAATTATACCCTCATTTTATTCCCAGGTCAGCATTTCATTCCTTCTAAATGCTATTAATCTTCGACTCTTTTGAGTTCATTAGGGCTATAGTGAGCTTTGTATAACATAGAGAAACTGTCTGCTCTTCTGGTATTCATGGGCTTAATCCTAAAGACTTATCCATTCTCGTCACTTTTTCACTTGCCTTTCCTCATCCTTACTTATGTTTTCTTAAAACTTTGTCAATCTACCATTAGCTTGCGACCTATACATATCTATTTATAAGCTTTCCTTCAACTTGCTTGCACCATAGATTTCCTTATGTTATTATGGAACGTCAAGCAAGACCTCACATCATCTCCAACTTTTCTCTATTCTCTTAACTAGATCTCTCAGTACTTAGAAATCATAGGCTGGAAGACATGTCTCTATCATTCTTGGTTATTGGATCCTTGTGCTTATAGACTTTTATCCAAAGTATGGACTATTCACGATCTTCTGTCTTTGAGTATCTCGTACGTTGTTCACCTTTACCTTACTTACCTTAAAATCTCGCATCGTATCTTCTATCTCTTTCGTGACCTCCCTTCCACCTAGGTGTAATTTACGTCTATAACTTGAAGCTCTTATTAATATATTCACACCTCTGGTATATACAGAATCCGGTGGGAGCTTCGTGCCGACTTCTTATGAGGCCGGTACTTCTTCTAACTGGCTTTCTTATAGAGCCATTATAGATTATGGTTGTTATGTTATTTCTCTTAAATGTCTGATATTAAGAGTGATTCTATCATGTTCTCCAGCACAACTTCTATAATTTTTCTAGGTCCAATAATCCGACTCCTGATTTACTTAGGTAATGTAATTCTTTAGTTTCCTCTTCCTTCTGATCAGTCTTTACATAGGCTTAATCTATCTTCCGATCTGTGGCTCATGGTATCAGTTAGTACTTTAGCCTTTCATGGGCGTTATGGAATATCCATGATACAATATTCTAACAATTCAACCCTTTGTCTATGCCCCGGGCTCAATTCTTTCTTTTAACTTATACCGGAGTCTTCTATGGCTGTATGATTGTCAACAAATATGCTGCCTGGATAATGCTCCAAAATCTTGAGTGTATCCATACCGTACTAACCCTGGATCTTTGATCAAATAATTCTTTCGTTACATCTTAGATTTCTTTCAACGTAAGCTATTACTTTTCCTGGTCTTTCTGCCCCCTTGTTGCGTCCATACTTAGCTTATATTAGTGCCCACACTTGCTAGAGTTTTCATACAACTCATATGATCTCGAATATTACTTTTAATTTTTACTTCCCATTTATTAGCCACGGTAGGTGCCACTTTCCCTTGGAATGCTTACAATGTTGTTACGAGATTGTTTTTATACGACCATTTCCTCTTTAGGTCGTTGTGCTTAGGTTGAAGCCTTCTTTCTTATCTCCTCATCTAGTCTTTCGTTCTAGTACTTAGGGAGAACCCTTGACTCCCGTAAAGTTGTGAGATTATTACATACTTTTTTGATGTCCTTACTTGCCTATAATCATCCATAGTTGCTTACTTCCATGCCCTTGTGCTTGTATGGTTGCTTTTGAACTGATATTTTGACTGCCTTCCTAGTGGCACTTTTTTTATCCCCGTAACATTCATACGTATCTTTAACTACCCTGACTCTTATTTGAATACATCTCAAGTATTATAATGACATTCTTCGAGGCTGAACTCTCCATGTTGGGTTCTAATATGTTTATCTCAGACGATCTGATGATTCGTCTGTAACCTCCTGTTTAGCCATAACTGGGATCTTCCTGACCAATTACTAACTACTCGTTGGCCCATTCTCATATCAATATTCCTCGTAATCTTTCTTGGGTTACTTCCTTTATCTTAACTTACGTCTCACACTGGCTCCTTATTTATTAATTACAGCTCGGGCAGGAACCTTTACTTCCTCTCCTTGACGCCGTGCTTGCACAATATTCTTGAATCGTAGAGTATTTGTAAGATTTGGATAAGTTCCATCTCATTCCTCTTTCATTTATCACATTCTTCCTTTACCGTTCCATAGTCACTAGAACCACTTAATTCTGGCTTAATGCCACATTACTCCATATTCCCCCCTTTAGGGATGTTCTAAAACTGAAGCCACGAGGATCTACCTATATATATTTTATCTCTTCATCTTTGGCGTCGTTTCTCAACATCAATGATCCTTAATTTCCTTGCGGCAATTCTTCTGTACCAAGGATGACAAATTCCCTTACTCGCGAGGGCGACACTTAGCGTAACTGGAACATACAGTCTCTTAAGCTTAACTTTTCTCACACTACTTTCTCTAGGGAAGTGTCTCCACGAATGACTATTCTCTGTATTCATCGTGAATCTTCTTCTGTGGTCCCTTTTATTACCACCAGAATGAAATATGAAATTCCCATGATGCTGAGTACTTCCCAATCATTCAGTCCGTAATTCATATTTAGTTTATCTTGTTTGCCAGTCCATACTGATTTCTGTTACTCTGGGGATTAACTCTCCCCTCTGGTAGTCGCATTGGAGTTACGAACTTATTTCTCGAAATGAGGAATAACCTTATGGCCTATACTCTTTCATTGTCTTAAGGCCCTATTTATTTCTTCATTTGACTATAGGTTTTGTAACACTTTACTGTTGCCATCCATGTATCACATATCACTCATAATGCTTCATTATCCCTCTTCGTACTTCCCTGCTAATATTTCTATTTATCACTTTATCCTGAAAACCTTAACAAGACATTCTTTCACTTTTTACCTTCCCTTGCTCTATTTACTGGCTCTTTGGGCTGCTTAACATTCTCTCTCTACTAGGGATGGGAGCCATACTAAGGTAATATTTATCCTTTCAAGGTTTCCAGTTCCTATCTTTGTAGTACTCATATCTAGCTGTACTATTTTAGTGTGCACCATGTGGGTGTCTCACAAGGAGATCTATTACCACATTCGTAATATCCTTCGGAAACGTCAATTGTCACAACCAATTCATCCATCATATATTCTTATACTACTTCTATTAATCCACATAGGGCATATCCGGAATGGGTGCGACTAATTGTATATACCTCTGTTACTATGGAATATAACTCAAAAAGCTTATGTGCCTCTGCCTGAATTATAGACACTGTTAACCTTTGTTAACTGGACGCCTCGTACCATTCTTTATCTTGCTTCTTTTGCTTGTTGAAACTTGTATTTATCTTCTTAATCTCTCATTTTCTTTCATCATAAAGGTGAATAGGCATTCTTGCCTTAAGGCTTCTTATCAAGAGGCTTACACCTTTCAGTACGTACATGATCTGCTGAAGATCTCACATATAATTTCATAAGCTGATACAAAGTCGAGTTCCTCTAATTCAACACTTCCACAGCTATGTCTCTTATCGATCATCTTTCTGAATGTAGACATTGTCTTATTACGAAATAAAATAGAAGTTCGGGACTTGAATTCTTATAAGTGAGCTCTACCACACGATCTAGAGTAAGAAGAAAGAGTGACAATCCTAAATGTCCTGTCGCCTTCTGCTTATAAGTGTGGTGCACGACACACCCATAAACAAGACTCTACTAGACACGACTTGTAGACTCCCTAGGACAGAACTGCTCTGATACCACTTTTGTCACGACCCAAACCGATGGGCCGCGATGGGCACCCGGTACCTTACTCAACCGAGCACCAACGTGACGTATCTTTCTTATTACATCATCATATACATGTGACATACGAGCCTAATAGGCCAACACAATCATTTATAAACTCAAAACATAGGCCGACAAGGCCGTACAATCTTTCACGTAAACGACATATGTCTACAAGCCTCTAAGAGTACATAAATGTCATAAAGGTCGGGACAGAATCCCGCCATAGCAAACAATACACGTCTAAATCATACTAACCAAACAAGCAACTCCGAAGCAAATGGAGTGCACCAACATCTTCCGCTGAGCTGATAGCCTACTTGGAGGGCTCTCGACCTGTCTATCGGGACCTGCGGGCATGAAATGCAGCATCCCCAGGAAAAAGGGACGTCAATACGAATAATGTACCGAGTATGTAAGGCACATAAATAAATACATAAGAGACATGGATGACATATAGAGTACATGACTCAACCTGTAAGTCTGAATAACTTTGTAAATCATAAATTACTTTTAGCGTCATGCATATGCGTATGAATGTCATGTTGTGCATAGGTACATGGTTCATAACATCATCAGCCTCTGAGGGAATCCCATCATATCATATCAGCCACTGTGGGAAAAATTATCATCGTATACCAGCTGATCAGGTGGTGGTGCGTATATAACGCCATAACCTTTCCCATATCCCATATACATATATATACATATATACGCGTATAACTCCGTTTGAGTCAATGTGTGTATATATATATATATATATATGCGTATATAACTCCGTTTGAATTATATTTCAGCCACTGTGGGCAACATCATCATCATAAACCAGCTGATCAGGTGGTGGTGCGTATATAACGCTGTAAACTTTTCCCATATCCCATATGCATATATTTACATATATACGCGTATATAACGCTATATGGTCATTGGTCAATGTGCATATGTAAATGCATGAAATGCATATGAAATACGTCAATAAAAATCCCTAGGTACGTAATAAGGCCATTATGCCTCTGATTAATATCATGAAATAAACTTTACCAACATACGTATTTTCGA
>ML368952.1:0-34341 GCA_005239525.1 Nicotiana knightiana
GAATATTTACACTAAAATAGTATAACATTTGAGTGTGGTCAAAAATTAGTTGTTCACAACAACATACCACTCTCGCGAAACTCGCTAGGTCTAGTCTCTATGATCAAGTTACAACTCGTACAAGCCTAGATAATGGAAGGAGAAGCATAAATTTACCCTGAATAGAGTAGAAGCCATGAAACCTAGCCCTTATTCATCCAAAATTAGTCCCCCAACGATGCTACATGAAGGAGAAATAGAAACTAGCAAGTTGTCTGGGCTTTTCGCCACTAGAATCATATCGTAACACCCGAAATAACCTAGGGTTTGTGTGGGATTTTTGGGGAGGAGTTGCAGGTGTTCAATTTGGTTTTCTTGGTCTGAAAGATGGGTGAAATAAATAAGTTGATAAGACCTTAAAATTTCCCTCTTAGCCAACTTTGGAGCTTTTAATTGAGGCCTCTCCTTTTGGCAAGTAGGTGATGCACCTACTTGTCACCTACCAATCTGAGCAGCCTCGCAAAAATACGAATATCTCTCTACTCCAATGATGTATATATGAACGGTTTAATCCGTTGGAAACTATACTCGTAGATATTCAATTTGTTAGGTAGATCTTCCAGAAATTTTAATTTCATTGGGAGAAATGATCAGATATATTTGACCTAATTCTTAACACATTTATGAATGTAAATGGTGATGACCTTTTCAAACTTTTATTCCACAACTCACTTGACTTCAAAATATAACACATGAATATCATACTTCTAAAATAACTCATATCATTATCTCTTTATAATGTTAAGAACCCTAGGTGTCACCTAAAAAGTACATGTTATAACATTCCAATTTGTCGACTTTTGTTGAAACTTAATTTCTTCGACTAGTTTAGCTTCTAAGCCTTCCAACCCTCTTTTTAATTGAAGTCCATGATATTAAATATATGTAACCTCCAAGTTAACATGATTAACTTACTTTTTGTACATCCAGATATGATCTCATTTCAGAGCTTATGTCAACTCACTTATGACGTAATTTCACATACGAAACTATGGGGTGTAACATTCGCGGCCGCACTCACTTCTGTGCGGTCCGCGATGCCCTGTTCTAAGAAGCATTGTTTTTCATTTGATCTATAATGTTTTAACACATGTTGCACCCCAATTCTAACTGACTTTCACTATTTGTGTGTTGTAGATAATGATGCGTTCTCGTGGTAGAGGAGACACATCCAAAGGGAGGGAAAAATCCTCCCGAGGCCGGGGTAAATGAAAGAAAACATTACCCTTATCAGTCCAAAGGGTGGTGGCCAAAAAGGATAGCCTCGTTAGACCTCCTCTGGAATCATCAGACACAAGTGAATCCTCCCATCCTAGGAGACTTCTGAGGGGGAATCTGTACAACCCCAACCGGAGGCAAAATCAAATTCATTCCGCTTGGTCAATGAACCTACCTCCTTTTCTGGGTCGTCTGATGGCTCAGAGGGAGATAACATGGCATCGGAACCATATTCCCTACCTGCCTCAACAATTGCCCCAATAAATATTGATGATGACGACGAGGTCCTGGATGACGTGAGAGGGGATGATACTAATGTGGGAGGTCTGACCAGGTCAAGGAAGCCCGAGGTGTGGAAGGATAGATTTGTGAGCGAAAAAGCTTATGCCATGTTCCGGGAATGGCGGCCCCAGAGGTCGCTCACTCTTGAGTGACAGTTCATAACAAGAGATCTACTTCCTCACAATCCAAATGTATTACAATAATTTGAGGAGAGAAAATGATGGAAGTAGTTCACCGGGAAAGTGGTGGACGCCAATGAATACCTTGTCAAGGAGTTCTATGCTAATGTTTCCCACGTAAAAAAGGGTACCACTATGACAAATGTTCGAAACTTGAAGACCCGATTTGATGTCCACACTCTAAACAAGTATGTCAGATTTGAGGATGTGGAGGCAGTGCAGTACTTGGAGAAGGTGGCCATCCGTGAAGCATCTCATCCATGGCTAGCGGAAATACTAGCTCTTCCAGGGACAACACTAGAATGGCTCGCAGGCGGAGTCCCAATAGTCAGAAACACCCTAAACTTTGAAGCTAAAGGGTGGGAAACATTCGTGTGCATCCGGCTTGACCCTTGCCAGCATGAAAATGTCCTCCCACTCACCTGGGAAATTATGGTAGCATCCATCACGGCGGGTTATCCGATTAATGTAAGAAAACCTAATGTCCTACCACATCTCCAAGGAAACCAACGAAGAAGAAAGATCTTATCCCTACCCCAACTTCATCACTGAGTATCTTGAAGACCAAGGGGTAGAGAAGAGGCACTTTGATGTGGCGGTGAAGCCAAAGAAGCCCTGCTCCTAGTATCACGTCCAAGGAGTGGACAACCCTAAAGTAAAGGGTAAAGCCACTATCTCCACTGGCCAGTCTGAAGAGTCAAGGGTAGTGGCCACCGGATCAGTGGCCGAGCCTTCAACAATATCTGGTTCTTCAGCTACCATGCTCCCTCCATCATTCATACCATACATCTCAATGCCATTATCCGTGCCTTCATCTTCCACCTACCCTCAGAATGCACTACGGGTTTCACTAACATTATCTAGCCTCAACAACTGCATGCAGGCAGCTACCACAAAGTTGATTGTCCTTTCCAGTGCAGTAGCATCACAATCTTCAGCCCCATCACAACTTCAGGTACCTTCATCAGTGGAGAACTCTTTGAAGAAACTTCTGCACAACCAGAAGAATATTCTGGATGAACAGAAGAAGATTTAGGAGACTCTGGATTCTCATGGTAATATTATCCGAGATTTAGGGAAGCAAGTGAAGAAGATGAGGAAGACTCAGGCCTCAAAGGAGTCAGTGGAGAAGCTGAAAAAGGAGGTAGAGAAGTTCACTTCTGCTGGAGATATCCCACTGGACCTTCTCATGGAGGAGACAGCCCCAGCAGCACAAACATCAGAGCATGAGGCATCAGATGCAGAAGCTGGCCAGTATAAGGAGCTGGCTGTCACTGCACATATTACTAAGGAGATGATCCAAATGCTCATCAAATCCGTAGTCCCCCAATCAGAGGAAGTGGAGATCCAATCAAAGGACATAGAGGGAGCTGATGATCCTATGCAGTGTGAGGACCCTACTCATGTTCCTGGCCCGATGCAGACAGAGACCACATAGGGAGTTCTCTTTACACTCTAACATTTCCCTGATCTTATTTTGTTATTAGCATTAAGGACAATGCTATTTTTTATTTTGGGGGGTGGGGGTCCACTTTGATGTTTGATGAAATTTGGTATGTAATAACCATGATACTTTTTTTCTTTATCTTTATTTATCGTTATTTTCACTTTTGGTATGTATAGAATTTTACCATTCGATGTATATATTCATTTCCATTATGTATATATTTGTTTTACTCCATTTTGTAAATATTCATTTTAGTTTCCGTAGTCTACTTCAAACCTTCTTTCGTTATGTTTGCTTAATATCTTAGCTTCTTATTTCCTTTAGTAGATTTTTTTTAAGTTTATAGCTTCTTTTTACATTTTATGTGAACAATAAGACTTTGGTTTTCTTAATGCCGCGGTTCTTTCCAAAGGTGGATGTTGTGTAAACCGGGTGGCTCTTCCCAACGATAGATGGCGTGCCACCCTTCTTAAGGGATTGAGTCCATTTTTGTTTTTCTTTGATAGGTAGTAGTAATGAATAAAAGTGTCTCAAGCAGGCTCCACTTGGTAATAACACATTTACCTTCGATCTCATGGTTAGAGACAAGTTGATTGGCAAAGATTAGCTCTAGTTGTGACCTTTAGACTCTTGAGTTGACTAAAACAATCATCGAGTCGTTTCCTTGAGCCATTTTTGATTTTCAATATTAGCTAGGGTTGTTGTGGAACCTCGACTCTGTTCTCTTTAACAATCCAGCAACTTGAGAGTTGAGGTATCAAATTGCAAGTCTAAGTTCAGTGCCAATGAGTCTAGAACTTGCCCTGAATGTTTATCTAGGCGAAATTCTAAGTGTAGCTCGACTTGAGAAATTATTGTAGTCTCTTGTTAGTCCAATCTGAACTTTGAAAGATTATGTAGCCTACCAATGTGATATCCCTAGTCAACCCCTTTGAGCCTAAGCCTTTTTCATTCAATATCCACATTACAAGCCTTAATCCGTTTTATAATGACCCTATATTGGCACCCGATCTTTCCTTAGCATTCGTGATAAACAATTGGCAAAAGAATAAGTTTGGGGGAGAGACGATGAATTTGAAAGTAATAAAAGGTTCAAGGAAGAAAAAGAATTGAAGAAAAGGAAAGGGAAAAGAAAAGGAAGATAATTCAAAAAGAAATATGTCTAAAAGAATGTGAAGGTTGAAGGGATTCAAAGAATGCAATGATGAAAGGCATGGAATGATGAGAAAAGGAGAAAAATGATTGACATGAGTAAGAAAGAGTGACACTATGTCTCTCTAGTTCCTCTAAGGAAGAATAAAATGACTCAAAGAGTCAAGAAAGTATGAGCCGAAATGAGAAAATGGAGCGCTTAAGGAAAGATGAAACCATCATCGTTCGATAATTCCTACCTTGATCCAAAAGCCATCATTACATCCCCGCTAAAGCCCTATATTATTTCAAGTTGAGTGAGCTTAAATTAGTGGTGATTTACATAAGGGGAAATATTATGATACTTGGAGCCAGACTTGTGGCATTCTTTTGAGAGTGATGAGCGCACTTATTCTCAATCCTTGTTTTGAGTGTTACATTCTAAAAAATGAGATTTGCTCAGGGAGAGTAGAGGAGGAGGATTTTGGGATCCACAATGACCTACATGATAGAGCGAGCTTCCTTGATAAATTGAGTCAACTCTTGATGCTCTAGTGTCACATTAGAACTATGGTACTCAAAAGGTCATAACATGGTGTTGTTGATAATTCATTTGTGTTGAGGTAATTGTTAGTCCCAATTGATGCTTGATGGAGTCACCTTAGGCAAGCTGAAATATCCTTTTCTTTTTCTTGTGGGGGTGGGAATTACCTTATTTGCTCGAGGACAAGCAAATATTTATGTTTGGGGGAGTTGATAAGTAGGGATTTTAACCTATTATTTGCTCTCTTTTACTTGTCTTTAGGACCAAAAATGCGTGAAGGTATTCCTGGAAACTAATGTAATATGCTTGCTTGCGGGGATTGTTAAAAATGAGCCAAAGGAGTCATAATCAACTCATAAAGGGGTCAAAACTTGAACAAAAACCAAGACTGGGCCAAGAGATGTGAAACACGGACCGCACAAATATTGTGCGACCGCGCAAGCACTATTTCGAGACCCGCGAAAGGAAGATTCAGAGAGGTTGGCCCATTGGCTAAAAGAGGAATGCAGAACGCATCAAAAAGTTTCGGCCGCGAAAGTACCAGCGGGGCCACGATTGGAATTACGTGGACCACAGTTTCTGAGGTTCAGAGAGCTTACATTACGTGGACCGCAGTTGCTGACCGCAATGGATATTATGCGGTCCGTGAAACTATGCTCAACCCAGATCCATAATTGAAGAACGCGGACCGCAATCAGAATTACGCGGCCACACAACCTCAGCAAGGGTATTTTTATCCGAATATTTCAGCTTTTTTGTCAAGTTTAGGTTATGTTGGTATTAGTTGAGCACGTGAGACGGCTGTAACTTCCGTTTTGGGTAATTTTGTACAAGATTTATCTTAAAACATTAAATTTACATCTTTTAATCTAGTATTATAAATTTTATCTTCTTTTCATCTTAAATTTCTGCTATTTCAATGAGTAACTAGACCCATCGCTAGGGTTGTGACCAAACCCTAGTATGGGTATTTAATGGGTATTGAATTTTAGGGCTTGAATACTTACGGGTTAGTGATATTTAGCCTAGTTCTTCCTAGAATTGTAGAATTAGTGGTTTCAAACACTGATTCATGCCATTATGACTTAGTCTCTTCTTGAGAAAGAGGGACTAAGTCTAGGAAAACTAGGCTAACAAGGAATTGGGATGAACTCAAGAAATATATAGCCCCAATTAAAGAGTTAAACCTAGAGATAGTAATACCCGACTTGAGCTAATATCACTTGAATTACATGAATACCCATTTGGATTTGAGAAAGCAAAATTGGGAAAATCACTCAAACTACCGAGAGGTATAGAGTGAGTACTTGGGTGTGATAGCTATATTACGAACCCAATTAAATCAAGCTTGCCCTAGATTCTTGCGACCTGTTATATATCTACCTAGGCGGAAGTCACTACCCTAGTCCTTTTAAATATTTGGAAACCAACATAAAAAATATTGTACTTAGCTTTAATCATTGCATACAATAATATTGTACTTAACTTTAATCATTGCACACAATAAAATAGAATTAGAAGTAGAATCAAAACCAAAATGTGTGGAAGTGTAATTAGGAATAAAACACGCATCTACACTTAGATATAAACCTAATTCCAAATCAATTAACTCCATGTGTATTCGATCCCGACCTTGTTGGGTAAAATTGCATCGACCATCCTCGCTACTCAATAGTAGTGCAGGCTTGGACCCGATCAACACTGCAGAACAATGATAACATAGAACACTCCAAGCCCCTTCATAATTCACTACAAAAGCTCGATACTTAACCATACCACGGATTCGGAATCCCTAGGCACCGCACTTTAATTTTGAATCAACTAGGGCCATTGTTGAGAATCACCCACTCTGACTTGTTCCTGAATATAGTCACACTCCAAGGGCCTGCTAGCACATGAACACCCTCTCCAAGAATCCATCAGCTGAATTCCTTTCCTTATACATCATATCTACACGAAGCATAGACTTTGAGTCTTCCAAAAACCTGAACATGAACCGATAAGGCCAAAGATAGCACATTCCTCAAATCCTTTGCTCAAAATTATCACTAATATTTTTTTTCCTTAGTCGTAATAACCCACCAATACACCGATAACTAGAAATCGCACAAGCAGACAACCACTTAGTCCAATCATAGACAATGGGGCTCTCCCACTTAGCTTGAAGCTACAATTACATAACCCTAAGAGCCACCGAGGTTCCTTCTTCCCCATTGGCATCAGCTAAAAGTCCAACGACGCATTCCAAACTCGGAGCCATGTTGCACCCAAATAAACATCCGTGGACCTAGTCGTTGTCCACCATGAATTTCCAAAATAGCTCCAGACTTTCCTCAAGGTGTGTGACCATCCTACCCCAAAAATCATATGTTACTATGCCACTCTCACTTTGGTTCAACCCTCTCCTTTAAGCAACTCCTCGACTTCTAATTTTCACACTTGACCTTCCAGCAATTCAACCACCACAAAACACATCTCACATGTCCTTCCTCGTCCTTCGTCGCCCAATTGTCTCCCCAAATTCGAATCCATCTTTGTAACACACGAACAAATGAGCCGCTACCAACTCTAAACTTTTTAGAAGATCATCTTTCTCAAGCCATCAATGCTAGGGGTACCAATTCGATTCCGTAATTGCTACACCCTGTTATCTCTGACTACCGCATCTTAGGCACTATGTCACAATACCCTGCCCGAAGGCAAATTGAAGAAGGCCATAACATCAGTGAACCTTAACGCATTCAACAAGGACGATGACACCGCATCACGATTGAGAACTCTACCACGCTTGAAAATACCAATCCTTGTTACTCCATCAACCCAAATTTGAACATTCCTAGTCTGATTGCCTTTCCTCAGCTGAAAATAGAATACCGAATCTCTGAATCATGCAATATGTAAAACCTCCTTTCAGGTCATTCACTACCTCAATGCCTAGACAAGCATCCTACCATTACACAAGCACTGTGAGATAGCAACACACGAATCGTCATAAAAATAAATGCCATATCTCAAAACATTAGGTAATACTGATGCTAAGCTGAAACAACATGACGACCTTCTGAAACATGACGGTGATAGCCCAATCAAATACACAGGTAGATACATCCTGCACCATATCTGTTGTACCATGACATTCCTCGATTCCCAATACATATCAAGTGCTTCACGTCGCATAAGATTGAATAGGAAATAAATAAAGGTACAAGCCTCAAAAGGATCAACTATCACGATGAGGAATCAAGAAGGGAAGTTCTCCTAACAGCCTTATAGCCTCTCGAAGATAATTACAGACGTCTCCATGCCGATCCGCAAGACTCTACTAGACTCGCTCATGATTCGTGACACCTAAGTGAACCTAGTACTCTGATACCATGTTGTCACGATCCAAATCCATTAAAGATCGAGATGGATCCAAACACCACTGTTGTCATGACCCAAACTGATGGGCCGCGATGGGCACCCGGTACCTTACTCAACCAAGTACCATTGTAACATATCTTTCATGTTACATCATCAAAGATAAGTGGGATAGAAGGCGTGTCATGATACAACCAGAGTAAATATGAGGGAGTACCTGACATAGAACGACCCAACCTGATATAGAAACTTATACTTGTGACATATGGGCCTATAAGGCCAATGTGATCCATTATATACTTTAAATATAGGCCGACAAGGCCATACAAATATCTGTATACATGACATTTGTCTACAAGCCTCTAATAGTACATGCTTATTAAACAGCTCCGGATAGGGCCCCGCCATACCAAACAATACACGTCTAAATCATACTGACCAAACAAACAACTTCGGAGCAAACAGAGCGCACCAACATCTTCTGTTAAGCTGATAGCCTACTTGGAGGACTCTTGACCTGTCTATCGGGACTTGCGGGCATGAAACGAAGTGTCCCATGCAAAAGGGACGTCAGTACAAATAATGTACCGAGTATGTAACGAATGAAAATTAGTAAAAAATAGACATAAGAGAAACATTGAGTAAAAGACTCGACATGTAAGTCAGAATAACTCCGTAAATCATGAAATACTCATAGTGTCATGCATATGCGTATGTATGTCATGTCGTGCATAGGTACATGTGTTCAAAATATTATGAAGCCTCTAAGGGCATCCCATCATATCATCTCGACCGCTGAGGGCAAATCATCAACGTATATCAGCCGATCAGGTGGTGATGCGTATATAACGCCTGTTGATACCCAATTTTTCCCTCATATTTTTTAAAATATATATATACTTTCAAAATAGCGTATTTGCATCATTATTTAGTTTACAAACGTATACAAGCATTTTCTATAATTTTCCATAATTTTTAGATCTTTAAATTAATGTTCTTGTATATAAATTATATATAACTATCTAGTGGTATCCTTTTAAATTATTTTGTGATGACTTAGTTACCTAAAATAAATATTTTGCACCTATAATATATTTTTCAAATATTTTATTTCATTCCATATAATTACAGTAGCATTTTTAAGTTATTTATCTAATTTTTCAATAATGGCCTATATTCATACACGGTTGCTCTTTATTTTTTATTATTTGTCAAAATAGAATTTTTGTATTTTTATAATATAAAATTATTATCTTAAGTATTTCACTATATAAATAATATTTTATTTTATTTATTAAGTATTTTTATAAACCCTTTTTGATAAAAAAAAATAGGGTATTAAAATAATAACCCAATATTTACCTTTTTCGGACCCAAATTAACACAAATCTTAGCCCTATTTACCCAAGCCCAAAACCAAACTAACCTTTTAAATACCCGGCCGACAACCCATTTAGACGTCCCACCCAACCCCATTCTTTTATCATGGTCGTTGATCTCACATGATCAACGGCACATAATAATCCAACCCCTTTTAATTACCTAAAACTACCCAAAACCCTAACACATTTCCCCCTTCCCAGCCGCCTTCACATCGTCTCTCATCTCTCTTCTTTTCTGTTAAACCCTAGTCGTTGTAACCCTAACCTTCTTCGATTCCGACTTAAACATGTAATCAATACATGATCTACTTACCTATTTTGTGATACTCTACCATATACGCATGTTTATGATATTACTTAGTTCTTTCCCTATTTTTACAAGAACTACNAACCCTAGACGCTGTAACCCTAACCTTCTTCGATTCCGACTCAAACATGTAATCAATACATGATCTACTTACCTATTTTGTGATACTCTACCATATACGCATGTTTATGATATTACTTAGTTATTTCCCTATTTTTACAAGAACTACTTCTCAATAACGGGCCAAATTACTTTGATTTTGTGAAGATTTGGACGATCATTCGTCCATGTACATGTTATATTGAACGACTCTTGCATTATTGGTCCGATTCAAGTCGTCAGTCCCAACTAGGGTTTGAGATTTTCCCTTTTTCTTTACTAAATTTTTATTGATATTCTTCTCTTTCTTGTGTTTGATTGATATTTTCCTTATTTTTTGTTTAATATACTGTACCTCCTTATTTTTTGTTTAATATACTGTACCTCCTTATTTTATGTGTTATTTTCCCTAAAACTAATTCTAATTGATTCTGGCATGCCATATTTTCCTTATTCTGTGTTTAATTTACCATGTTTCCCTATTTTATGTGTTAAATATGCTACTATATAAACCCCTCCCCTTATACCCCTAAAGGAGACTTTTGAATCAAAAAACAATCCCTGCAATTGTTCTTACTAATCTCTTCTCTCACTCACTCACTCACTCACTCTTACACTCGAACACTCTCTAAAAATCATTGAATTCAAGGTCGGCTGAAAGCCAAGACCATTAAACAACCTCCTCTGATGCAAGCACTGCTTGGAGCCTCTCGAGGCTCTTGTGAACTTTGAAGCATCGGGGACTTGGGGTTTTTCTATTACGCTCTTAACTCTTTTGATTCTGCTACTGGTTAGTGTTTTAAACCTTTGCAATGTTCAATTTCTTTCTTTCATTCTCCACATGTATTTGAATTACATGAGCATGATACTGTTCAATATTGTGATGTCATTTTGTGATAAGTAAACGTGTGGGATAGTTTACTATTGTTTTATGCAAATACGTATTCTTCACTATGGTTTGTACATTGTGATTCCTTGTCTTCTGAAATGGGTTCTATACCATTTAGCATCTTAGCATGTTTAGTTTTGAACTTCGATGAAAGTTTATTTTGATGTGAGCCTGACTACTATGATTGTATGTTGTATGTTATAAAATTTCTTAATATTATGTTTTGGGTACTACCACAACTCTATGGGAACCACACCCTACTTGAATTAACCTTTTAGAAATAAATTCTGTGTATAATGGATTACCCTTTGTGTATTAATCCCAGCTCTATGGAATGTTGCTTTAAAGTTTTCTTTAAACATGTTTCATGCTATCCTGATTTTTAAAAGATAAATACTCTATTTTTCTATTAACTAGAACTTTGTTCCTATGCTAATATGTTTCCTAATATACATTGGTTCATTTGCTTCCCTTCCTTTCAGTGATTATCACAATGTGTGTATGCCTCCATCATGTCTAAGTACTGATTAATATGGCATTAGGTTAGAATCTTTAGGTTTCAACTAGTTCAACTTCATGTATCTATATGTCATGACCCAAATTCCCAACCCACGGGATCGTGATGGCGCCTAACACCATACTTGCTAGGCAAGCCAATGTTAGAACTGATCTAACCTTTTCTTTTAAAATTTTACTTAAACATAATAGAACAATTCAAAATAAATAGGAAATCTAATACTTTTCAGTAAGTAACTCCATGAATAATAATAATAACCGAATAAATAAGCTGAACCTCGAACTAAATATATATAACCATAAGCCTACCCAGGGTCTGGTATCACAATTCACGAACTATTAAAGAGTACTAAAAAGAAATGGGCTGAAAGAAGTATATATATCTGTTTCGAATGAAATAAAACAACAACTAAATAGTGTAGAGAAGATTCTAGCGCAGCTACTAAAATCTCCTAACTCTGGCCGGTACCTGGATCTGCACAAAAGAGTGCAGAGTGTAGTATCAGTACAACCGACCCCAGGTACTGAGTAAGAGCCGAGCCTAACCTCGACAAAGTAGTGACGAGGCTACGGCGGGGAATTAACAATATAACTTGTGAACAATATATAACAAATCGAGAAGGAAATAATAATAATAATAATAATACTAAATAACCAGTAACTTGCAATAGTAAATAAAAACAACTCGGATATTTCTTTTCAGATCTCAACTATAATCAACTCCTCAAAATTTCCAAATCCTTATTTTTTGAAAATCAGTAAAACATAAATATTCTCCCTTATCGCTCCTTTTTGCGGCACGCAACCCGCTCCCACCTGTGTACTCTTATTGCTCCCCCTATATATATCACCCTTATTTCTCCTGTTGCGGCGTGCAACCTGATCACACCTGTCCACCCTTATCACTCCTTGTTGTGACCTGCAACCTGCTCCCACAAGACATATCATATCAGTTTATTTACAAAAACTTTCACAATTCAGTCCAAGCCTTTCACAACATTTTTGTATCAACAATTGTAAACAGAAGCTGTAAAACTCATAAACTTCATCAATTATCATTTCACAACGGAACCAACAAGAAATTATGTACATACCGTAACACTGACATCCAGCTCAATCCTTATCTAACATAACAAAACCAAGAGAACATCAAACACTTCCAAAATACTTGAAACAATACTTAACAATAAGTTAACGAATCCAAATATACATATAAACATCAATGATCCTGAAACAATTAAGCCCGGAAGCAAATAATTGGAAACAGGGAAGGGACCATGTTCAACAGTAATTTAGTGGTGTATAGATACTCGTCACCACACATATACAACACACATATGCAAATTCACATAACATTTGAGTGGGGATTCCAATTCCCTAAAGTCAAGGTTAAACCAAGAACTTACCTCAAATTTGCAAGCTACTCACTGCTTAATAATCTCTTTTCCTTTCGAATTTTCCTCTAACCCGCTCGAATCTAATCATAATTATTTTAATATCATTAATTTATGCTAAAAGAACTAACTTTACTGAAAAATCATTGTTTTCCTATGTTTTCTCAAAAAAAAAGTTAAAACCCGACCCCTGGCCCGCTTGGTCCAAACTCGGGGTTCGGACCGAATTCCATTTACCCATTCACCCCCGAACCCGAATATGCAATTAGTTTTGAAATCCGACCCCAATTCTAGGTCAAAATTTGATTTTTTAAAATTCCCTAATTCTACCCTAACCCTCAATTTCTACCATGAAAATTCTTGATTTTTGATTGAAAAGTGATGAAAAACATTGGGTAATTAAAAGAGAAGTGTTTAGACTTGTTTACCAACACTTTGGGAATGAATTTGTGTGAAGAAAATCGCCTATAGGTCTTTGTTGTTCGAAAATTGGTGAAAAATAGGTTCTGCCCGATTTTTAAAATTGTTTTTATATGACAAGGCAGGCCTTCATCGCGTTCGCAATGGGCATGCCTCGTTCGCGATGGGTCAGGCCCAATAGCCTTCACGTTCGTGGGGTCTTGAATGTGTTTGCGAAGCTTTTCTTTCTTTGGTCATCGCGTTCACGATCAGGTGGTCGCGTTCACGTAGAAGAAATGCAACTTCCCTTCCCCAAGTCCCATTTACACAGTGCGTTCGCGTGGCCTGGACGCGTTCGCGAAGCTTTAGCCCACCAGTGCTCCGCGTTGGCGTCCTGAACTCCGCATTTGCATAGAAAAAAAATGGCCCAAGTGCACTTTCCTCTACGTGTTTGCGAGTGAAGCAACGCGAACGCGAAGAACAATTTACCTGCGCACCAGAAACAATCATGACAACATAATTTCTTAAGGGTAAAACATCTCGTAGCCTACCCAAAACTCACCCGAGCCCTCGGGGCTCAAAACTAAGCATGCACGCAAGTTTAAATACATCATATGGACTTGCTCGTGCGATCAAATCATGAAAATAACATCTAAAACTATGAATTTAAGCTCAAAACTCATCATTTTTCTCAAGAACACTCAAATTTCACTATTTCTCAATCGGACGTCTTAATCACGTCAAATCAANCGTGCGATCAAATCATGAAAATAACATCTAAAACTATGAATTTAACCTCAAAACTCATCATTTTTCTCAAGAACACTCAAATTTCACTATTTCTCAATCGGACGTCCTAATCACGTCAAATCAACTCCGATTCTTACCAAATTTCACAGATAGGTCATAAATATCATAATAAACTTGTATCGAGCTCCGAAACAAAAAATAAAGGCTTGATACCAACGGTTTCAAAAATTAATTCATTTCTTTATTTCAGTGAAAATCCAGCAAAATAAGTTTCTTTAAAAATTAATTTCTAAGGCTAGGGACCTCGGAATTCAATTCCGGGTATACGCCCAAGTCCCATATTTTACTGCGGACCTCTCGAGATCGTCGAAACACAAATTCGGGTCCATTTACTAAAACTGTTGAACAAAGTCAACTAAAACCAACTTTTAAATTCCAAAATTATTATTTCTCATATTTTCATATAAAAGCTTTCCAGTTTCACGCCCGGATTGTGCACGCAAATCGAGGAAAATAAAATTAATCTTTTTAAGGCTAATGAACCTGGAATGGAGTCTTAATTTATAAGATGACCCTTTGGGTCAACACAATCTCCAACTCTAAAACAAATGTTCGTCCTCGAACGGACATAGAAAATTACCTGAACTGGCAAACAAGTGAGGATATCTACTCTACATGTCCGGCTCGGACTCCCAAGTAGCTGCCTCAATAGGCTGACCCCTCCACTGCACTAAAACTTAAGGGTAACTCTTTGATCTCAACTGACGAACCTGCTGGTCTAGAATGACTACCGGCTCCTCCTCATAAGTCAAATCATTGTCCAATTGGACAGATCTGAAATCTAACACGTGGGATGGGTGACTATGCTATTTCCATAGCATAGATACATGAAATAACGGATGAACTGAGGATAACCCTGGAGGCAGCGTAAGTCTATAAGCTACCTCCTCCACTCTATCAAGACTCTCAAATGCTCTGATATACCTAGGGCTCAACTTACCCTTCTTCCCAAATCTCATAACACCCTTCAGGGGTGATACCTGAAGTAATACCTTCTCCCCAACCATGAATGCCACATCACAAACCTTACGGTCGGCGTAACTCTTTTGCCTAGACTGAGCTGCACAAAGTCGATCATGTATAATCTTGATCTTATCTAAGGCCTCTTGAACTAAGTCTGTACCCAATAGCCGAGCCTCTCCCGGATCAAACCACCCAACTGGCGATCTACATCGTCTACCATATAATCCCTCATAGGGAGCCATCTGAATGTTCGACTGATAACTATTATTGTAAGAAAACTCCGCTAACGACAGGAATTGATCCTAAGAACCTCCAAAGTCAATAACACAATCACGGAGCATATCCTTTATAATCTGAATAGTACAATCAGATCGCTCGTCCGTCTGAGGATGAAATGTTGTGCTCAACTCAACTCGGGTACCCAACTCTCACTGAAATACCCTCCAAAAGTGTGAGGTAAACTGCGTACCTCGATCAGAAATGATAGACACCGGCACACCGTGAAGGCGAACAATCTCCCGAACATATATCTCTGCCAACCGCTCCGAACTGTAAGTACTTACCACTGGAATGAAATGTGCTGATGTAGTCAACCTATCCACAATAACCCAAACGGCGTCGAACTTCCTCTAAGTCTGTGGGAGTCCAACAATGAAGTCCATAGTGATATGCTCCCACTTCCACTCAGGAATATCTATATGCCAAAGTAAACCACCGAGTCTCTAATGCTCATATTTCACCTGTTGGCAATTCAAACAACGAGCCACATAAGCAACAATATCCTTTTTCATCATTCGCCACCAGTAGTGCTGCCGCAGGTCCTGGTACATCTTGGCAGCACCCGGGTGAATAGAATACTTAGAACTGTGAGCTTCTTCAACAATAAACTGACGAAGGCCCTGGACATTAGACACACATATACGACCCTGCATCCTCAAAACACCATCATCTCCAACCGTAACCTTCTTGGCACCACCACTTCGAAAGGTGTCCCTAAGGACCATCAAGTATGGGTCATCATCTTGCAGATTTCTGATATGCTCGAATAAGGAAGACCGAGCAACTGTACAAGCTAGAACATGGTTGGGCGAAATATCCAACCTCACTAACTGATTAGCTAACGTCTGAATATCTGAAGCTAAAGGTCTCTTACCAAATGGAATACATGCAAGGTTGCCCATACTTACTGCTTTCCAACTCAATGCATCGGCCACCACATTGGCCTTTCCCAGATGATACAATATAGCGACTTCATAATCTTTCAATAACTGTAAACATCTCCTCTATCTCAAATTAAAATCTGTTGCTTGAACAAGTATTGGAGGCTACGGCAATCCGTTTAAACCTCACATGAGCCATAAAGATAGTGCCTTCATATTTTCAATGAACTAACAATGGTTGCCAACTCTAAGTCATGGACATGATAATCCTTTTCATGAATATTTAACTTCTGAGACACATATGCTATCACCTTTCCCTCTTGCATAAATACCGCTCCCAACCAAAAATGGTAAGCATCACAATATAGCGTGAAAGATCCTGAACCTGATGGTAACACCAATACCGGTGTTGAATTCAAGGATATCTTGAGCTTATGGAAGCTCACCTCACTCTCATCCGACCATTTAAATAGGGCACCCTTTTGAGTCAATCTCGTCATCGGGCTGCTATAGACGAGAACCTCTCCATAAAATGACGGTACTATCCGACCAAACCCAAGAAGCTCCTGATTTCCGTGGCTGAAGTGGGTCTAGGCTAGTTCTTGACTGCCTCTATCTTCTTAGAATCTACCCGAATATCCTCTATTGATACGACGTGACCCAAGAAAGCTACTTAATCTAACCAGAATTCACACTATTAAAATTTTGCATACAACTGATTATCCCTCAAAGTATGGAGTGATATACGGAGGTGCTATTCATGCTCCTCCCAACTGTGGGAGTATATAAGAATATCATCAATGAACACAATTACAAAGGTGTATACGGCAAAATCAGAGAGTTCAATTTTATGATCATTATGGCATTTTGAAGCTCGTCTCCAGAGGGCTCGAGGCATAGTTCGAGGTTATACATCGAGGAAGCACATCGAGGATCCCCCACGCTCGACCTCAGAACGGCATAAATCGAAGACCGTCATGAGAAGGCGGGAAATTCCCAAAAGGCACGAAGTTAAAGCTGACCAAACCCGCAAGAGTAGTACAAGTTCGTACCGTGACATTAAATAGTTTTACTAGTTGCATTTCTTTGTATTTATTACACATGTACTATGTTGGGGTTCCCCCTCTTATATAAACGGGATCCTTGTTATGAACAACTAATTTTTGACCACACCCAAATTCTATTCTATTTTTGGTATAAAAATAAAAAATACAAAAAAATACAAAAAACAAAGGAAATAAAAAAGTTGAAAACGGCTAAAAACCAGCGGCACACTCTAAGGAAGAAAGAGAACGAGATCAGCGAGACCACCCTCTCTTATTCACTGATCCGCCCATGCTATTTCTCAGCAGCCGCAAAAACAAAGCTCGCTGAAGCCAGCCTCCAACAAACGCAAGAGAAAAGAGAGGATTGTTGATGCATCGTTGCCGTCTATGGCGAAGTAGTCAGTGATATCCCCTTTCCCCTTCACCAAAACACCGCGACACCAGCCTCAAATCGCAACAAATCTAGCTAGGAAATAGATCCAGAATCGACTCGGAAACACCTCTAAAATCAGTGGCAAAAAAATCCAAATCGCAGTCAAAATTCCGGCGTCCATCCACCCAAAAACAGACAGCGGGCGAGGTTGGACGAGGTGGCCAAAAAAGTTTTCGTTTGAGGCTCCGTTGGTCGTCTTTCGTCACAGTTCATTTCGCGTATGAATCTGAAGGTTTGCATCATCTGTATCGAAGAACATTTTCATAATTCAAAAAACTGAGTGATTACCTCTCTAAGATTTTGCTCATTGGTGATTCAAGTCCTCTTCTGAGGTTTGTCGTAAGTTTTCTACCATGAAATTAGTTGTATGACTGTAGTATCCATTTTCTTGCTTTGTAAATCATAAGTGTTGATATCTTTCTGTAAATTGCACAATGGATGATTCTGCTAGAATTTATAAAGATCTAATTAATGACACAAAAATAAAACGCAAGGACAGTAGGTGTGGTGTCTTCATTGTTTGGATTTGAAAATAATTGGATGGCGTATTTAATAGGTATATTATCGTGATTATGTACATGTCCGCATGTCATAGTTATGATTTTCAAAATTAAAACCAAAGTATACGTTCGCGCAACTTTGGACGAAACAATCTTAATAATAATAAAACGCTATTAATTGTGTACACGTTCGCGTGAGACGAATATGATTTAAAAATAAATATTCGTAGAAAATTATTTAGGCGCGACTTAACCTATCATCATCATTGTGTACACGTTCAGGTGGCATAACTACAATTTTTAAAATAAATTAAGGTGCGCGTTCGCGTGACTTTGGCCAGATTTTCTTAAATATTTAAGTGTTGTGGATTGTGTACACGTACGCGTGACATGATTTTTGATGCGCCAAACAATAAGAGCACACATAAGCGTGACTCATTTTCATAAGAATTCTGTAATAACAAATAAGAGAGTAATTAAAAGCGGTAAAAGGAAAAATGCATATAGGTCCTAAAATGAACTATTAAACAATTGAAACTAAGTATGAATTGTTAAGCGACCGTGCTAAAACCACGAAACTCAGGAGTGCCTAACACTTTCTCCGGGGTTAACAGAATTCCTTACTCGGTCTTCTGGTTTAGCAGACTTTTTAAAAAAAGTCAATCTTCCTCGGCTTGGGATTTTAAAATAAATGGTGACTTGGAACACCATAAATAAATAATTCCGAGTGGCGACTCTGAAATTAAATAAATAATCCCAAATCGAATAATGTCACTTAAATTGTAAAAACTCCCCATATCCCCCTTCGGGAAAAAAAGAGGTGTGACACTTGTCATTTTGTAAAGGGGAGGATATTCAATACAAGAACAAGAACATTCTCTGCTCTCTAACTCAAACATTCTTTATGATTGTTCCATTGATTTATTGCCTTTCATTTATTGTGCTCATTAATTGTTCTTCATTTATTTCTCATTATTGATCATAAAAAGGCCATCATCGAGGCCTTCAATACTGTTATACCCTCATCGACTGCCTTCTGTCAAGCTCTCGAGCTCGACCTCGAGGCTCTGTTCTCAACCAGCTCGAGACCCGTCTCATAACTGCTCGGTTTGCACAATCTCATTATCCCTTGCTCTTATCTCATTTTCTTACCACTCACTTAGCACCATTTCCTAATCACCTTGAATTAAAATAAATCACATATTTTTAGAACCACAAAATCAAATATAACTGTAATTACCATTTTCACAGTAAACAGCTTGGCGCCCACCGTGGGGCTAAAAATAGTAGTGACTTTTTTAGTGCTGGTTTTCTAAAAACACAAGTTATCATTTACACTTTTTCTTGTCCAGGAATCTTCAATTTCAGGTCAGAAAATGTCTAACTCAGTGAATGCACATGAAAACAACGGTCCTGAGGATCACGGCGAGAACGACGCAGCTTCATCAGGTGTCGGTATGCCACCGCAAAACCCTGAAAGGGCACCAGTGCAAATCCCCATTGATGAAGGCTCACACAATGCTCAACATGTCGATGTAAGCTCTCATACAAACCAAAGTATGCGCGACGGAGACCAGCATGAAGCACAGAGAGCCCCTGCACAAAAGGAAAGAGAATTTATCCTTTATGTCATTTTTGAGATGTTTCAAGCACAACAAGTGGCTACTTCTCAGCGACAAAGCCATCAAAGAGCTCCAAGCACAGCACCACCAATATGGCTCCTCGAGTAAAACAGGCACTAGGAAGGTCGAGCAATAATGGGTCGGCAGCCGACCCCACTGTTATGAAGATGCTCGAGGACCTCACAAAGAGGATGGAATCAGGAGAAAAGAAGATATAAGGTAACGACAAAAAGGTGGAGACCTATAACTCGAGGGACGATCAGATCCCGGGCGACCCCCGATTCAGAAGGGTGTAGATTCAAAACATTTCGTGCAAAAGTCATTCACATCAACTACGGCCCCGAAGCCCATCCCGAAGAATTTCAGAATGCCCGATCTCCCGAAGTACAACGGGACCTCGAACCCCAATGAGCACATTACAGCTTACACTTGTGTTTTGAAATGGAACGACCTAAAAGATGACGATATTGAATCTGTCTTATTGAAAAATTTTGGAGAAACGCTGTCCAAAAGGGCCATGATGTGGTATCATAACCTTCCCTCGAACTCGATAGATTCCTTTGCCATGATGGCAGACTCTTTTGTGAAGCCTCATGCTGGTGCCATCAAGGTCACTACGAGGAAATCTGACATCTTCAAAATCAAACAAAGAGAGAATGAGATGTTAAGAGAGTTCGTCCGCTTCCAATTGGAACAGATGGAATTACCACCGGTCTTCGATGATTTGGCAGTGCAAACCTTCACTCAAGGCTTGAATGAATGAAGCTCGATAGCTTCAAAGCAGTTGAAGCAAAACTTAATCGAGTATCCTGCCGTAGTTTGGGAAGATGTACACAACAGGTATCAGTCAAAGATCAGAGTCGATGATGACTAGTTGGAATCCCCCTCGGGCTTGGTGTATCCCAGCAGGCTCTTAGCAAAGGAATCGAGACTTTCAGAAAGAGATCCAAGTCCAAGAAAAGAAAGGTATCAACCGTATATACAAAATCGGAGAAATATCCCGAGGCGCAACATACCTCAAAGTGATCAAAGGATGGATCGAGGGAAGAATCCTCAGGACTCGCGAACAGAGCAGAGTTCAATAGGCACACAGGGTCGATAGAGGTATGCCGGCTGTCCGAGTACAACTTCAACATTGACGTTTCATACATCGTATCGGCCATAGGTAAAATCAAAGACACTAGGTGGCCAAGACCCGTACTATCAGATCCGTCGCAAAGGAACCCTAACTTGATATGTGAGTATCATTGTACCCACGGTCATAGGTCCGAGGATTGCAGGCAGCTTCGAGAAGAGGTAGCCCGACTGATTAGCAAAGGGCACCTTCGAGAGTTCCTCAGTGACGGAGCTAATAACCAATTTCGGGAAAGAGAGGCAAACTAGAAAAATGAAATAGAAGAGCCACAACACGTCATCAACATGATTATTGGAGGAGTCGACATCCCTCAGGGACCCATTTGCAAGCGAAAAAAAGAATCCATCACCAGGGAGAAGTGAACTCGGAGGTACATACCTAAAGATGCTCTTTCAGTCAGCGAAGAAGACATCGATACCTTGTCTCAACCTTATAATGACGCACTGGTAATTTCTTTCCTTGTGAATAAATTTCAGGTCAAACGTGTGCTCGTGGATCTAGGTAGCTCAGCCAATAAAATTAGGTCGAGGGTGGTAGAGCAACTCAGATTGCTCGACCGGATCGTGCCCGGCTCTTGTGTCCTCAACGGATTCAACATGGCGAGTGAGACAACAAAAGGGGAAATCATCCTCCCAGTCAACATGGCCGGTACAATTCAAGATACCAAGTTTCATGTCATTGAAGGTGACATGAGATACAATGCATTGCTTGGAAGGACATGGATTCAGAGTATGAGGGCAGTGCCATCAACCCTTATCAAATGATGAAGTTCCCTACGAAGGATGGAGTAAAAACAGTGTACGGAGAGCAGCACGCAGCAAAAGAAATATTCTGTAGTGCACCATGTGGCAGCGGCACCGACACCTTCTACATCGAAGGATCCAAAGAACAAGTAAACAGTCAAGTCGCAATCACAAATTACATCCTCGGTTGAATGAATAAAGGGTCGTGCTGCATCCTCGAAACGAGTAACTGAAGCATATCAAGGCTTGAACGCCACCACAGTCAAGGTATAAACCTCTCCCTCTTTCCTTTACATTTTAAACTAACCTATTTGCATGCGTTCGATTGAAAGGAATTGAAGCACCCTCCAGGTCGAAGGCCTTAGGTTTTAAAGCATGTGTTGCGCTGTTTTCCCCTCATGTCGGATTTTGTCCTAAATGGGTTTTACCGATGAGGTTTTTAACGAGGCAACATCCATATGCTACCTAAGGAGAACTCACCAAGTATTCAAGGCTTCTCTTCGATCAACCTCAAATACTGAGGGGCATCCCCCCCAGGATATCACCTGCTTGAAGAAATTAAAATATGCCAAAAAAAGTCTCGACATGAGAATGATGTATCGGACCAAACGGTCGAATGAACCGTGTCCACATAGAACAATCGTACCCTTGATGGCGAAAACATGTATACTTGTACCAAGTAATCGAAGGAGAATATTCTATCATCAAAACACTCCGCGCTTCAAAAGGTTCTCTATTTTCATAAGAAACGGCCCCACGGCTAGAAATTTCCCGAACACTCAAGGATTGACTTCAAAAACTCGAAGCCGCAAGACCTCAGGGCTGATAACTTCGATCTCATAAGCCCTCAATGAGGAAATATCGCACATATAAGACCTCTACGAGGCACGCTCAAACTTGTAAGCCCTCAACAAGGCAACTTCATATTTGTAAGACCTAAAAAGAAATATTAAAAAAGGAATAACCCCGACTCGGGGACTGTCCTCGACAGTCGGCTCGTCAAGCTATCTAACTTGAAACCATAAGACCTCAATCAGGCAACTTCAAGTTTATAAGCCCTCTATGAGGCACCAATATAAGCCCTCCATGAGGAAATATCAACAGTATAAGCCCTTCATGAGGAAATATCAACACTATAAGCCATCCATAAGGCACCAATGTAAGCCCTCCACGAGGCAATATCAAAATTGTAAGACCTCGAGTAAGGCATGAATCGTAAGACCTCCATGAGGCAATATTAAATATGTAAGACCTCAATCAAGGCATGTACAAATTTGTAAGACCTTAAAAAGGCATAATCCCGATATCAAAGTCAAGGCAATATATTCAAACTTGTAAGACCCCTAAAAAGGCATACCCTCGATATAGACGAAGAGGCCATATCACTATGGGACTAAAAGGCTACAACCAAATATAATGACCACCGTCATAAGGCTCCGGCCAAACTAACGCGACTCGGAGACGTACGACCATCGCCATAAAATCACAGGCCTCCAATTACTTTGAAAATACTTCAAAAAGAATCAGTTAAGGGTCGTACCAACCCAACACATAAGAGCCCAAGCACCATCCATATTAAAGGTCATGTCGACCCAACGCGTAAGAGCCCAAGCGCCAGCCATATTAAAGGTCGTACCGACCCAACGCATAAGAGCCTAAGCGCCAGCCTAAAAGAGCCTCAGGGACGATTTAAAAAACCTATGGCTCGATGAGCTCAAGTCGAAACCCGAATCGAATACTGATCCCTAAATGGTTAACTAAAAAACACCTAAGGTCCAACACGTAAGAGCCTAAGCGCCAGCTAGACTAAAGGTCGTACCGACCCAATGCGTAAGAACCTAAGCGACAGCCACGGGCCAGCCTAAAAAGCCTCAGGGCCAATTTATGACCCCAAGGGTTTCATTTCGAATTCCAATTCATCGGGCTAATCATTGACAAGCATCTACATTCAAAACAAAAATAAAGACAAAACCAAGCAAGTCAGAAGTACCAAAGGATGTTTTATATATATGTATTACAAACATACATTAACAATGCTTCCATAGGAGTTCTATACAAAGGAAAAGAAAGAAAATCCTAGTCTACTCTAGGGGCCATCTCCCTCGAAGGCCTTCAAATATCAGCATCGACATTAGAAGAAAGGAAAAACTTGGCGTCGATCTCATCCGCCTTGGCCTTCTTTATCTCTTCCGAGAGATCAAAGCCCCTAGCGTGAATCTCTTCGAGGGTCTCCCTCTGAGATTTGCGTCGGGCATACTCATTGACCCTCCTCTCTCTATCAAAGGCTCCCCTCAGCTCAGCACGAGCATCAGTAGCATCTTTTAAATAAATGACCACTTTCTTATTAGCCTTTGCTCAAACTTCTTCAGCTTCAGCCCGGGCGTCCACGACCTCAGCCTTCACCTTCAAAAGATCAGTCTCGAGCTTGGCAATCCTTCCCATCTGAATCGAGCTACTTTCTCGAGAGTTGAAAAGTTGTACCTCGAGGGCAGAAGCCTTGGCCAAAGCATTCCTTTGGGCTGCAACATGAACACCTATCTGCACCTTCAATGTATTGCATTCAGAATTGACCTGTCCGACTTCTCCCCAAAGGCGTTCAAGCACTTCCGTATTTCTATGCAATTGAAATATCAAGCACTAGCTCTCGAAGATGGGAAAAGAGACAAGTACCACCCTTAAAATAAGGATTACCTGTTTCTCGAGATTGCCTTCGTAATCTCGGCTTCGATTCATCTCCGATCGAAGATATATTAACTCTCTTGTCTTCTCATTACAAAGAAGCCTGAGAGATTTCTACTTGCCCAATGTTTCCCGCAAGTTGGCCTCATAGTAGAGCAGCTCGGACTTGAGCTTGTCAAAAGCCTATGAAAAAGAAGCTTCAATTCAAAAGATGAAAATACAAAACTGAAAAACCAACAAAGTCAACCAAATATTACCACAGAAAAAAGCCGCAGAGCCTCCTCAAAACTCGAGCGTGCGTCTAATGGCCTGGTCCCATCGGCCCCAGTTGAACTGCTCTCAGTGGGGACATGATCGCTCGAGACCCCACTTGATTTAGGCATCCCCTAGCCTCGAACGCCCCTCGAAGGGCAGACGATGGCAGAGAACCCTTGCTCCTTCCCTCTCTTGAAACCTCTTCCTTGAGACTAGAGGTCTCAGGCCCAGTAGGATCGGCAACCTCGGGATGGCCCCTGGTTCGAGTCGTAGATGAAGAACCATCCTCCCGAGGATAGTTGATGTCCACTGAATAACTGACGTATAGAAGGTCCTCTTCAACGGTAGCGTCTCCTTTGTGTCTCCGGGCAAGCACCGCCTCATTGAGAATGTCCTCATCCATCGAGGACCTTTTCCGCTTATTATCATCCCTCGGTTCTGAAGTCGTCGGTCCTTCCCCCTCCTCGAAGGGGCACAATCTCACCTCAGAGAATCCACCAACAACTACGGCGAAGGAGTTAATACACATAAAGAAAAGCATTCCTCGAATGGAAATCACATGGCACGTACCATGGTGCTTTGCTTCCCATATGCCTTTTGACAGATCCCGCCACTTGCGTTCATCATAGGACAAAGAAGTTGCCAGCCTCTGAGTCTAGTCCGCAAGATTGGGGATCTCTTCCGGCATCCACGGGACTGTCGGGTAAAAGAAAAAGAAACATCCTTATAAATCATCGTGATTAAAGGGCACTAAGGTATGACGTGATACTTACGTTTGAAGTTCCATTTTTCGGGGAACAATAGGAACTCTGCAGGAATGATGTCGACAGTCCTCACTTAGAAAAATAGACTCATCTATCCTTGATTATGGTCCTCATCATCATTGGAAATAAGGCTTGGTAGATCGGCGTCGTAACACAATCAGGCCTCGACAATGCTGAGGCCGACATAATCTGATAAAGTGGCTAAGGGTAAACTTGAGTTCAACCTTTTCAGTAAAGTACCTTATCATCAACACTATCTGCTAGAAGGACGGATGAATTTGAGCCAGAGTGACTCGACACCTTTTGCAGAATTCTAGCACAAGGCGGTCGAGGGGGCCCAATGTAAATGGGTACGTATACATGTTCGGGAATCCCTCTTCGTAGGACATAATATTCTCTTCTCGGGAAGGTATCTGCAGCATCACATTTTCTCCCCATCCGCAATCTCTCCTCACGGCCTCAAGGTGGTTCTCCTTTATCGATCGAATAAACTTCGATGCATACTCTCGATGGCCCAGAGCATCGAAGGGTTTCTCTAGTGCAAATTCTTTCTTCAAAGCAAAACAACTCAAGGTTAACTCGTCATACATCATCGGTGTACCACTAGTCGGGCTAGAAGCAGAGGTAAGGTTTCCCTCTTCTTGGTGAACGGATTTGGGCACGACATCCATAACTATTGGAACAAAGGTAAAGAGGAAGAAAGCTCAAGCAATTTCGCAAGCTGAGAAAAGGAAGAGAACGTTAAAGAAAAAACTAGTTTTGCAAAGCCGCAAGACCTAAACTAAAGAAAAATCGAGTGAATATATATATATAGAACAATCGGCGACTATTCACCTACTTTGAGGATCAATTAATTCTGACAAAGTTATTATAACTTTTGGGGAAGTGTACCGGCGGGGCCACCTCAGTCACTTCACGGTCATGACATATGAACGACGCTGTCGTACACCGTTTGAGGGATCAAAATCCCCCTACCAACCTAGCCTCGAGAAGGTGTCCGATCTCGAGGGTCTCTATTACTGCAAGTACAGGCTCCAAAGAGCTAAATTTAAAGCTTGAAGGATGACTTTTGCATAAGCATTGCAGGGGAAAGTTTGAAAGATAAGAAACGAATAGATCATTTCCATTCCAAAAATATACTTACATGGGTATTTTACAAAGTTCCCCCGAGGATCCCATGTACAAAAAATAAAAAAGCAAAATAGTAAGTAAATCTACTCTTTGCCTTCGCTACTACCCGAGTTGCTTCCAGAGCCCTCATCCGAAGTAGTTGAAATTGGTGATTCTTCCTCCAAGACCCTATCTTCTTCAATATCGGCAGAGAGATCGACACCTTTAGCATTTGCTTCCTCAAAGGTTTGCCTCCTGGCTTGCAAGAGAGCATGAGAAATTGCCCGAGCCAGTTTTAGCTCTGGCTTATCGGATATCTCCTGGACTGATAATTTGCGGTAGCAACATCCCTTTTGTATGAAAAGACAAATTCATCGGCCTCAAACTTGAACGCAGATAATGCAGCAGCCTCCTCCTAAGCACCTCGAAGAAGGCCCTGAATCGATGATAGTTTCTCCTGAGCACCTCGAAGAAGGCCGCAACATTCTCTCGAAGCTGCCCCACTAGGGCATCCTTCTGCCTAATCTGAAAAAATGCAGAAGATAAGCTAATTAGAACTAAGGTACCTGCTCGATTAAGTCGGCCCTCTCTTGGAGCGCTTTCTCCGAGCCTGCACGAAGGTTGATCAACTCCTCTTCTTTTCGGGCGCATAGAGCCTCGGGCTCATTTGACTCCAACATAAGACTTCTCGAGCTCCTCTCCTTGATGAGTCAATTCCTCTTTCAGCTTATAGAAGGCTTGATCATAAAGCTTCTTGGCCTACAGCACAAAGGAAGAAAGTCAGAAAAGGAAGAGCAAAAATTCGAAGCATAGAATACTATATCAAAAAGGTCACCTACTTTTGAAGCCTCTCGGCCTCCTCGAGAGCAAGGGGGCATCGATATCAGTCTCCTCTTCAACACCTTCAAAGTAATCTCTAAATGCATCATCCTCTCCCTGAGAGGTTTCCAAGCCGGGGGCATTCCTGTCCTGGGCATCTCGTATCTTCCCTGGAGAAAATGACGGGCCCAATTGAAATCCACCTGCAACATCAACCTCTATCGGGGCTTCCTCTCGCCCCCGAAAAATATCATAACGGGCCCCTCGATCTCACCAACGCGGACTGTACCATGTCCGACGAGCAGCTTGGGGACTGCATCTGCAGTTCTGCACCCTCCTCGAGGGTCTCCTCAGCACGAGGCGAGTCCGCATCGGCCTCCTCCGACTCAGCAGACGTCCGCCCAGTAACTCTTGAAGCATCAACGCTTCGTTTTTCCCTTTGTACCAAAGGGCAGGTATCATCATCTTTTTCCTCGGTACGCAGGCTCTCAGCATCCACCGAGGATAGGACCGTAGCATCGGTGTTGGGCTTTCGAGCCTTTTCCTTCGTGGATTTTGGAGATTCCGTCGGTTCCTCCTTCTTCCTTTTCTTGTCCCTGGCGGTTTTTGAAGCCTCTTCCTCACAAGGAGGGGGAGGCCTCATTGACACGCCTTCCCCAAGGCCTGCACTGGAATGATGTATCAAACTCACCACCATAGAGAATACTTACAAAGAATGAGGAAATGACAACAATGATAGCATACCGTGGTTCTTGGCCTACCACTGCGTTTTATCCAAATCGCAGACGCGTTTGTTGTATGGAAAGAGAAGTCCAAAAGTTTGACCCATCCTGGAAGGTCCTAGACCACACCGAGTAATCAAACGATGGCTACACAATCAAAAGAAAATCAATAAAAAGAGAAGGAGGTCCAATCTGAAGAAGAAAAAGAGGTGGTAAAAGATACTCGGTATGGGGATACTTACGCTTCATATTCCATTCCTCCGGGAACGACATTCTATCAGCAGGGATGATGTTCGAAGTTCTGGCTCTAACAACTTGGCTCATCCATCCCCGATCTCTGTCCTCATTGATGCAGGCAAAGAATGCCTTGGAAGATCGACGGTGCAGCTTAATTAAACCCCCTCGGAAGAGACGAGGGCTATACAATCTGATCAAGTGATCGAGGGTGAAAGTCATTCCCTCGACCATGCTGGAGATATATCGAATCATTTATACAATCCTCTAGAAAGAGGGATAAATCTGACCGAGAGTCACTCGGTATTGACGAAAAAAGTCGAGAATCACCGGGTCTATAGGTGGAGAATAAGAATCTACGGGGCCTAAAGTGAAAGTGTATGTATATGCTCTGAGAAATCCAGCCTTATGTGTGACTATGCTTTCTTCAGCTGTGGGGATTTCTACTTGCGCTGCCTCCATCCAATGGCAATCTAGTATTACCCTCTCTGTATCGTCCAGTACACTTATATATCGAGACATGAGCTCACATCGGCCCGGTGTATAAGGGGGTTTTTCGATGGTAAAATCGGAGACGGTGTCAAAGGGACCAGGGATGAACTGCTCGATGCTAAGAGGAGTTTTTCATTTTCCCTTAGACGGGCATGATGAAGAAGCGGCCCTCTCTTTTTGAGGTACCGTTTTGGAGGTTTTTGCCATAATTGTAACTGAGTTTTAAAGAAAGAAGATGAAGAAGCAAGCGCAGAAAGAGGATTAAAGTAGTAAACAGTTAGTCAAATTTTGCAGACTTGAAGATGCTGTAAAATTGATAAAGGAAAATGATTGAAGTATTTATAGAAGCCCTTTGGGCATGTTTGAAGCGGAAAGGTCGAACCAATATCGGTTTGTGGGCTTCTCGAGAATCGTTCTGACAACAAACTTAGTGTAGCCTTTATGTCACGTCATTTAATGTTATGACGAGGGTGACGTCATAATAGGAGTATCGAAGAGACAATGATTCAAATCGTTTCTTATCATTTCATTCTAAGAAATGCGGTAACTATCTGTATAAGGATAAAAATGGAGAGTTTGATTTTATGATCATTATGGCATTTCGAAGCTCGTCTCCAAAGGGCTCGAGACATAGTTTGAGGTTAGACATCGAGGAAGCATATCGAGGATCCCCCACGCTCGACCTTGGAGCGGAATAAATCGGAGATCGTCATGAGAAGGCGAGAAATTCCCAAAAGGCACGTAATTAAAGCTGACCAAGCCCGCAAGAGTAATACAAGTCCCTACCGTGACATTAAATAGTTGTACTAGCTGCATTTCTTTGTAATAATTATACATGTACTATGTTGGTATTAACCCTCTTATATAAAGGGGATCCTTGTCATATTGTAAAGGGGGAGGGGGATATTCAATACAAGAACAAGAACATTCTCTACAATTGTTCCATTAATTTATTACCTTTGATTTATTATACTCGTTAATTGTTCTTCATTTATTGCTCATTATTGATCATAAAAAGTCCATCTTCGAGGCCTTCAATATTGTTATACCCTCATCGACCGCCCTCTGTCAAGCCTTCAAGCTCAACCTCGAGGCCCTGTTTTCGACCAGCTCGAGACCCCGTCTCATAACTGCTCGATTTGCACAATATTATTATCCCTTGCTCTTATCTCATTTTCTTCCCTCTCACTTAGCACTTATTGCCTAAACAACTAGTATTAAAATAGATCACATATTTTTAGAACCACAAAATAAAACATAATTGAAACTACCATTTTCGCGGTAAACAAAAGCAATCCAGATAAGGCTTGAAAACTCGATTCATCAAATCCATAAGGGATGTTGGGGCATTAGTCAAGCCAAAAGACAACACCAAAAATTCATAGTGACCATACCTTGTCTGTAAGGCTATTTTCAGAACATTAGACGCCTTAATCTTCAACCGATGGTAGCCCGATCTCAGATCAATTTTCGAAAACACACTGGCACCCTAAAGCTGATCAAATAAATCATCAAACTCGGAAATGGATACTTATTTTTGATAGTGAATTTATTCAATTGTCGATAATCTATATACATTCTCATCAATCCATCCTTCTTCTTTAGAAACAAAACCGGTGCACCACCCCAGGGCGAGACACTAGTCCTGACGAAACCCTTATCAAACAGGTCTAGCAATTTTCTTTCAATTCTGGTGGGGCCATCTGGTATGGAGGAATAGAAAGGGCTGAGAGCCCGGAGCAACATCAATACAAAAATCGATATCCCTGTGGGGTGGCATCCCCGGCAAGTCTGCAGAAAACACTTCGGGAAACTCCTGAAAAATAGGCACTGACTCTATTGAAGAAATCTCGGCATCAGAATCACAGATATGAGCTAAATAAGCCAAACATCCTTTCTCAACCATGAGACGAAACTTGGCATAAGAAATCACTCTACTGGGAGAATGACCAGGAGTCCCTTTCCATTCTAGCCGAAGCAATCTCGGCAAAGCTAAAGTAATTGTCTTGGCGTGACAGTCCAAGATGGAATAATAAGGTTAAAACCAATCCATGCCCAATATCACATCAAAATCGACCATGTCTACACTAGTTTCAAGACCCTCAATAATGACTACGCACGAACGATATACACAATCTACAACAATAGCATCCTCCACCGGCGTAGACACATAAACAGGGACACTCAATGAATCGTGGGGCACAACCAAATAAAAGGCAAATAGGAGGACACATAAGAATAAGTAGACCCCAGATCAAACAAAACGGAAGCATCTTTATTACAAACTGAAATGGTACCTATGATAACAGCATCGGAGGACTCCGCCTCGTGTCTGGCTGGAAATGCATATAATCGGGGTTGAGCCCCGCCACCCTGAACTGCATCACCGGGAGGACCCCTGATAGGTGGTCCTCCACCTCTAACGGGCTGGCCACCACCTCTAGTAGGTTCGCCTCAACCTCTAGCATGCTGACCTCCACTTCTAACATTCTAACCTCTACCTCTGACTATCTGACCCCTACCCCTGGCTGGCTGGGCAGGTGGTGCTGTAGCTAGTGCCGGAACTATAGCACGAGAATTCTGGTACTGAGGCTGATTACCCAAAAATTTCAGACAAGATCTCCGAATGTGCCCATACTCACCACACTCTTAACACCCATCCTGATACTGAGGCTGACCTTGATGAACCTGCTGACCATAATAATAACTCTAAAGAGGAGGTGCCCTGATCGGGGTTGACTGATCAGAATAAGGTAAGTAAGAGCCACAACCACCTAAGTACCCTGGGACGTCTGAACTGCTGAATTAAATGGCCTGCAAGAATGGCCTCTACCCTGAGTATCTCCACCTTCAGAAGAGGCACCACTGAATCTACCAGAATGAAGAGGTCTCTTGTTTGACCCCTGACTTCCCATCCCGAGAACCGACTCAACTCTCCTGGCCACATTGTCCGCATCCTGAAATGCAATCTCAGTCCATGTCTCCTTAGCCATCTGCAACCTGATGGGCTGGGAAAGGCCCTCAATAAATATCCTAACCCTCTCCCTCTCTGTGGGCAATAAAATAATAGCATGTCGAGCCAAATCCACAAAACAATTCTCATACTAGGTAACTGTCATGTCGCCCTGGTGAAGATGCTCAAACTGACGATGTTTCTCTTCTCTAGTAGTGATAGGCAAAATTTTCTACAAAAAGAGGTGAGAATATTGATCCCAAGTCAGAGCAGGTGTCCCAGCTGGTCTAGTCAACAAATAATCTCTCCACCATTTTTTTGCGGAGCCGGTCATCTGAAACGCGGTGAACTCGACCCTATTGATATCCAAAATACCCATATTACGAAGAACCTCATGACAATTGTCCAGATATTCTTGAGGATCCTATGAAGTAGCACCACTGAAAAGAACAGGGAAAATCTTGATGAACCTGTCCAATTTCCACAAGGCATCGGAAGTCATAGTTGCTCCCTCAGCAATCAGGGCTGCAGGAACTGTATGAACTACCCCCAACTGGGTTGGCTGCTGAGTTCTGGATGTGAGGAGTAGGCTGATCATGAGTGTGGTTAAAGGAGTCTGGACCCATCCTCCAGCCTGAAATACGGCTGCTGCAACAGGTAGTGCGCCATTTTGGGCTACACTTTCCATAAGGCCCACTAATTGGACCAAAGCATCCTGAAGCACAGGGATAGCAATAAACCCACCTGCGGACCTGAGCTGGTCCAGCTTGAACGGTCTAAGATAGAGCCACCCCATCAAACTCAATCTGGGGCTCCGCAGCTGGGGCTGCAGTATGAGCAGTAGGCTGAGTCCTACCCCTGCCTTGGACTCTGCGCCTAATAGGAGTCGTCGCTGCTGGAAGACCGAATTGTTGGTCAGCGGAAGAAGAAGCACGTTTTCTCGCCATCTGCGAGAGAGTAGAAGAGTTCAATCAGTGTTTGGGATACCAAGAATCGCACGACAGAGTAGAAATAAAAACTGAGTTTGTTCCTAACTTCATAGCCTCTGAGAGATATAGACGTCTCCACACCAACCCCTCACACTCTATCATGTTTTTTTATGAATTGTGAGACCTATGCAACCTAGAGCTTTGATACCAACTTGTCACCACCCAAATTCCCAACCCACGGGATCGTGATGGCGCCTAACACCATACTAGCTAGGCAAGAAAATGTTAGAACTGAACTAAACTTTTCTTTTAAAATTTTACTTAAACATAATAGATCAATTCAAGATAAATACGAAATCTAATACTTTCCAATAAGTAACTCTATCAATAATAATAATAACCGAATAAATAAGCTTAACCTCGAACTAAATATATATAACCATAAGCCTGCCCAGGGTCTGGTGTCACAATTCACAAACTACTAAAGAGTAATACAAATAATGGGCTAAAAGAAGTATATATGTCTGTTTCGAATGAAATAAAACAACAACTAAATAGTGTAGAGAAGACTTCAGGAGTCTGCGAATGCCAGCATATCTACCTCTCGTCTCCAATGTGCAGCTACTAAAATCTCCGAACTCTGGCCAGTACCTGGATTTGCACAAAAGAGTTCAGAGTGTAGTATCAGTACAACCGACCCCATGTACTGAGTAAGTGCCGAGCCTAACCTCGACGAAGTAGTGACGAGGCTACGGCTGGGAATTAACAATATAACCTATGAACAGTATATAACAAAGCGAGAAGGAAATAATAATAATACTAAATAACCATTGACTTGCAACAATAAATAAAATCAACTCGGATATTTCTTTTCAGATTTCAACTATAATCAACTCCTCAAAATTGCAAAATCCTTATTTTTTTGAAAATCAGTAAAACATAAATATTCTCCATTATCGCTCCTTGTTGCGGCGCGCAACACGCTCCCACCTGTTCACCCTTATTGCTCTCCCTATATATATATATCACCTGTATTTATCCTGTTGCGGTGTGCAACCCGATCCCACATGTCCGCCTTTATCACTCATTATTGTAGCGTGCAACCTGCTCCTACCAGTTCTTCCTTCAATCAGCTGCTCTGTCATAATTGAAAGACCATCACGAAGAAACTCATGAAAATTTATTATTGTAGCTTGTTCCTCTAGCCAAGATTGGCTCATTATATCAGCTTCTTCAGAATTATCTTCTGGTGGGAACTCGCTATCTTCGTCGGTTTGGGGTACAGCTTGTAAATTGGCCTTTAACTCATCCACTGTAGCCTGGAGTCTTTTTATAGCTAGGTCATCAAGAGCATGTTGCTCGGCTATCATATTCTGTTGCTCCGCTAATTGTTTCATCAAGTCCATAATAGGAGCCATACTTTCCATATCCTCCACTTCCTTGCTTCTATCAAATTCATTAACATTGTTAGGAACATTACAATAAAAGCTCTGAGAAGGATAATAAGAATTAGGACAACCATCCCAATGGCCATCTTGACAACCACATTCATTACAAAAATTCCACACATTAGTTTGAGATGGACAATATTGGTACATGTGTGGTCCTCCACAATACGGACAAGGATCATCATAATAAGAGTACTCACTATTCGACCAATTATCATTCCACGATGCCATGTCAAGAAAGATGATCAAGTAAAATTAAAATATATAAAAATAAATGAAAAGATATACGGGTTGGGTTGCCTCCCAACAAGCGCCTTATTTATAGTCGTGGCACGACT